>WOXC01004459.1:0-275000 GCA_011680675.1 Gymnobelideus leadbeateri | reverse complement strand
GTTATTACTTCCTTTCCTTCATTCATCCAAAATTTCTTCTTAGGGTCAGAAAGCTTCTGGTCTATATTCCTGCTGGTATGACTTGTAGTTTTAAAACTAAACTCTCTAAGCTTCATTTGCTTCAGGAGTCAAAAAAGTGGTTAGCGAGTTTCTTTATCTTTTTTTTTTTTTTAAGCAATTGGGGTTAAGTAACTTGCTCAAGGTTACACGGCCAGTGTGGGTGCTCATTTTCTGAGGCCGGATCCAATCCCAGGTCATCCCAACTCCGGGGCTGGCGATCTTACTCACTGTGCCACCTAGCCTCCCCTGGTTAGTAAGTTTCTTTCTGATAACTTTATCAAAAGCAAGTATTAATTACTCTTGAGGGCCTAATTTTTCTTTCTCTTTTCTTATCTTTTTCATTTCTTCCCAACAATCTCTTTCTCTGTCTCTGTCTCTGTCTCTCTCTCTCTCTGTCTCTCTCTCTCTCCTCTCTCCCTTTTTCTGTCTCTTTTTTCTCTCTGTCTTTCTGTCTCTCTCTCCCTCTTTTGCAAAGAGACCTTTTTTTCCCATTGGTTTTGTTTGCACATACAGCCAAAAGAATATCCTTGCTGGATATGCAGTCCTTTATTTACACATAATCAGAAGGTTAGAGGGTAGCTCATGGTTTCTCTTCTAATTAGGAGAAAATCCCCTTGGTAACCAAGTCAATTACCCTTCCAGTATAAAAGGTACTGTATTTCATATTGAATAGTTAAAGATTATCCTTTAATTAGCCTAGTACTTCTTAGCTGTTATGGGTTTGGGAACTCTGGATTTCTACAAAATTTTTCTTGAAGGGGTGAAATCCTCCTTTTTGAATATCTAAAAAATGTACTCCAATAGTATTAAGAATAGATCTGTTGTCTCATTGATGTCAATTATATCCACAACCATGAAGATCAGGAACCATCCATGGCTGCCATCCTGTGTAACTCTTTTCCATATCCTTAGAGGATAGATCCACCTTAGAGGATCCATCCATGTGAGGAGACCTTCCTAGTTTGCCCCTGAAGTTAGGAGACCAATGGAACATGTGGGCTATCCCTAACTCTCATGATGAGTGCAGCCCCATTTCTTCTTTGCTCATGCATTTCTTTGATGACAAGCTTTATACCACTTAACCTATGCAGTTTCTTGGTTATAAGGTATTTTATCTTGCTTATGCCCACCAGTTGTGTCTCCATTACCACTTGGGTAATCTGCTATTTCAATTTTTCTGAAACCACAGTGTCCTATAACTCTTAACCATGCAGCATCACTAGAAGGGTATTACTATTAAAAAGGTGGGTTGTCTCTTTAGAGAGAAGATTGGAGTCATTAAAAGAACTTGGCAGTTTTCCAAAGGCATTCAAGCCCTCTCTCTTCCTCCTGTTCAGTTCTGTGTCCCTGACACACACATGTATATGTATACATGTACACATATGTGTGTATACATATGTTTATGAGATGGGAGAGAATAAGCATTTATTAAATACCTACTTTCTGCTAGGTACCTTGCCAAGAGCTTTAAAAATATTATCTCATTTGATTCTCAGTATAACTTGGTGAGGCAGGTGCTGTTATTATCCTAATTTTAATGCTGAGGAAACTGAAGCAGACAATGGTTAAGTGACTTGTCCAGGGTCCCACAGTAGTAAATGTCTGAGGCTGGATTTGAACTCACTTCTTCTTGACTCCAGACCTAGCACTTGTGTGAACGCTTGTGCACTCGCATACACACTTGCACACACACACACACACACACACACACACACACACACACACACACTCTATAGGATGGTCATTCAAGTCCATGGGAAGTTGACACATTCCTGGATGAGATGTGTTAATTTATACCCCTATGGCTCCTTTCACCTTCCCTATAATTTTCATCAATGTGGTCTTTCCCAGGTACCACTCTACCATGTGTATTGTTGAGAGGGCAGAGACTATCATCACTTTTGTATTTGTGTCCTTAGTCCTCAGCCCATAGTTAATGCTTTTTAAGTCTTTCTTTCATTTTTAATCCACTTCATTTTTCTTCCATGGATAGTTAGGCTAAACTCTGAAGAGTAATTATAGATCTCATTTAGGAGGCTCTTCAGTGCTCCAGAGATTGATCCAATCGGCACAATATCATCTGCAAACAGAAGTGTCTGGAAGGCCTCATCATCCATGGGGATTCTTTTTTGTCTTGGACTGGATCATCTCCATCGGTGGTGAACAACTTTGGTGAGCATTTGTCTTCCTTTCTTGTCCCTTGCTTAATATTACTGTCTAGAGAATTATTGGAACTAGGTTATTTCCGTGATACTGTCTTTCAAGGAATCTTGTATCATTTAGATATATGTGTAGGTGATACTTTGTTGAAGGAGAACCTTTAAGGTAGTGTTTATCTCTGTAAACACACATATACACATATATGCTCTCTCACACACAAACACATATGTATATATATATTCACATATTATTCTCATAAAATTGAACATAAGTGGGAAATATGTATGTGGAGTTGGTAGTAATTGGTGCTTTCTTAGTTGCTTTATTTAATTACTTTAGTTACTTAGTTGGTAATAAAGTTTGAAATTTTTCTATGCCTTTGATATCTTCCTTTCAATCATTTAGCTTGATCACCCTCCCAGAACCCTCTAAATGATGTCACCTCCAGTAAATGTTCTCTATATATACTTCTATGTCAGTCTAGCTGGTCTTCTCTCCTTTGTTTTGTTTTGCAGTGCAATTTCTGTTTCTTTGGACACATCTGGGACTATGATGATACAGTCCAAATGTAGGGTCTCCATTGCTTTTTTTAGTTAATTAATTAATTAATTTTTGTTACATTTTGAGTTCTGAGTTGTCTCCCTCCCCTCCTCCCAGCTCTGAATTAGGGAAGGCCAAAATCCAGCACATATCACATGTATACACACATGTACACATAGAACCATAGAATACATACTTCCATATATCAATTCTTTCTCTGGAGGTAGATGGTACTTTTTTCGTAAGTCTTTCATAGGTCCTTCATAGTTGATTTGAATGTTTATATCACTCAGAATAGTTTAGTCAATCTTTGAACAATATTTCTGTTACTATATATAGTGTTCTCTTGGTTCAATTCATTTCACTCTAAACTATTTCATGCAAGTCTTTCCATATTTTAAAAAAATCTATAAGCTTGTCATTACTTACAGCACAGAAGTTATTCCATCACAATCATATACCACAACTTATTCAGCCATTCCCCAATTGATGGGCATCCCCTCAATTTCTAGTTCTTTGCCACCACAAAGAGAGCTACTATAAACATTGTAGAACATATAGATTATTTTCCATTTTCCTGGTCACCTTGGGAAACAGACCTAATAGTGGTATTGCTGGGTCAAATTGCTCTCCAAAATGGTTGGATCAATTCACAATTCCACCAACAGTGCATTAGTGTCCCATTTCCCACCCCACCCCCCATATCTCCTCCAGCATTTGTTATTTTCCATTCTTGTTATGTCAGACAATTTGTGTGAGGTGGTTCCTCACAATTGTTGTAATTTGCATTTCTTTAATCAGTAATGATTTAGAGCATTTTTTCATATGATTATATGTAACTTTGTTTTCTTCTTCCAAAAACTGCCTGTTCATATCCTTTGACGTTTTATCCTTTGGGGAATGACTCATTATTATAAATTTGACTCAGTTCTCTATATATTTGAGATATGAGGCCCTTGTCCAAGAAACTGTCTATAAAACTCCCTCTCCCACCCACTATTTTCTGCTTTCCTTCTAATCTTAGCTACATTGGTTTTGTTTGTACTAAACCCTTTTAGTTTAATGTAATAAAAATTATCCATATTACATCCCACAAAACTCTCTATTCGTAAATTTTTCATAAATTTATTGTTTATTCATAAATTTTTATTTTTTATTTATTCATAAATTCCTTCCATACTCTTCTAATTTACTTATAATATCTTCCTTTATGACTAGGTGATTTATCTGTTTTGACCTTAATCTTGGTAAATCGTATAAGATATTGACCTGTACCTATTTTCTGCCAGATTTATTTTCAGCTTTCCCAGCATTTTTCAAAATAGTGAATTCTTATTGAAAAAGCCTAGATTTTTACATTTATCAAACATAAGGTTACTATAACCATTTACTACTGCTATTGTATACCTACTCTATTCCTCTGATTTACCACTTTATTTCTTAGCCAGTACCAGATAATCAGTACCAGTTGCTGCCTTATAATAGAGTTTAAGATCTGGTATTGCTAGATCTCCCTCTTTAATTTTTTTCCCCATTAACTGCTTTTATTTCTTGACCTTTTGTTTTTCCAAATGAATTTTGTTATGATTTTTTCTAGCTAAATAAAATAATTTTTTAGTAGTTTAACTGGGATGGTACTTAATAAATAAATCATTTTACATAGAATTACCATTTTAATTATATTGACTCAGCCTATCCATGAGCAATTAATATTTCTCCAGTTATTTAAATCTGATTTTATTTTTATAAAAAGTGATTTTTGTATAGTTCCTGGTTTGTCTTGCCAGGTATACCCCCAATTTTTTATGCTGTATATTGTTATTTTAAATGAAATAATTCTTACCATCTCGTCTTGCAGGACTTTTTTTTTTTTTGGTGATATATAGAAATGCTGATGATTTATGTGGGTTCATTTTATACTACTACTTTGCTAAACTCATTAATTGTTTCAAGTAATTTTTTAATTTAATCTCTAGAATTTTTCAAGTATATCATCATATCATCTGCAAAAAGTGATAGTTATATTTCCTCATTGTCCATTCTGATTCCTTCGATTTCTTTTTCTTCTCTTAGTGCTATTACTAATATTTCTAGTACAGTATTGAATAATTTTGATGATGATGTTTCACTCCTGATTTAATGGGAAGGCTTCTAGTTTATTCCTTTTATAGATATTACTTTCTTGTGGTTTTAGCTAGATGTATCTTACCATTTCTTTGAAAAATCCATTTATATGTTAACTTTACAAGTAGCTAATTTGACTTCCTTGTCTTCTGAGTTTGAACCCTGAGCTTCTCTATGAGCTGTGGTCACTGTTCCTCTGGTTCTCGCCTTGGTTTATGAACAGCCTCCTCTCCACCCCTGAGCCACAACTAAGGCACCTAGCACCATTGCCACTACAAATACTACTACTTCCCATCGTCCTGGAAATGCACCACCAGCCTCTGTTCTTCTGCCCAAATGTCATTTTGCCCCTCTGCCCTGGAACTGAAGCCAGGGACTCCACTCTCCTGCAAGTGACCACAGCCCATGCTCTCTGTCCTGGAATCATGAGCATGGCCTACTCCACTCTGTAGCTCCAGCCTGGGACTGTGTCTCATTCACATGCCTGGGTCCCACACCAAGTGCCTACAAGGGCCCTTCCAATCTTCCCCTGATTTCCTTGATTCCCTCTCCTTCCCATCCATGGGGTGAAGTTTCTGAATCTTGGCAGCTGCTGATACAGTTACTCCTGAGGTTTGCAGTTTGTTGATGTATAGAATCTGCATTTTATTCCTTGTCAGACCACTTCCTTGGTAGATCAGATTTTTCCTAATGTCTTAAGTTGTCCTAGGCTATATAACTGCTTTACCCCATTTTTTATATCTACCCTCTAAAATTAAATTTGAGATATTATTTTAAGTTATTTGAGGAGGAATTTGGGAGAGCCAGGTAATTTTTTATTTCACCATCTTCCCACAATAGTTTTTTCTCTATTGTCTTTTGTAGTAAATAGAGTATGATATAAAAGTCTTTGCAGAGCTGGTATCTATGTCTCTCCTCAGTTCTTGGTAAATTCTGCAAGTAGCTATATTTTAAAAGGTACCAGTTCCTAGTTTAGCCTGTAATGATACCTTCTATGAGGAAAATGAGGCTTAGACACAAATAAATTATTTAAAATGTCCTGTAGACCAGAGGTGTGAAGCACACCTCTGAGGCCAAACATTCACTCCAAGGTCAAACACATACTCTGGAGAGCTGCAAGAAACAGATTAAAATGCAGCTGGGAAATATTTAACTAAACAAATAAAAGTGCAATAAAACATAGATAATATTACATTTTAAAACTAAGTCAATCTGTGGCTACAGGTATCTTTGTGTAATGATTAGTGGTTTTTTGGGTTTGACACCACTGCTAAACACTAGGCTCCCAAGCTACCTTTTTGTCCTTACTGTGGGTGAGGCGATTATTAACTCTTATGCAGCCACACAAGTTTCTTGTTGTAATTAGCACAACTTGGTCATCTAGTATCCACCATCTCAGTTCATCACATTTTTTCCCTTTATCTAAAGGGCAGCAAAGTGCAGTGGAAAGCTCATTGAAGCCAGGAATAATAGAGATACGTCATAGAGGCAAATTTAGGTTTGACTTTAGGGGAAAAAACTCCTAACAGAGCAGAAGAGTTGGCTTCCTTAAGAGGCAGTGGGCTACCCTTCTTTGGAGTTCAACTAGAGATGATCATTTATCAAGTGTATTTAATGTATGAATTACTTTTGCATATGGATTGAACTGGATGTCTCTTCCACCTGTTAATATTGTAATTCAGCAAATCTTGTCTTATATACTAGCTCTGTTATGGTGACTCTCAGAACTCTAATTTCCTCAACTCTAAAAAGGGGGTAATAATAGCACTTGTCTTACAACCTTGTTGTGAGGAACCAATGAAAGGAAGGAAGTATATGAAGTACCTTATAAACCTTTTAAAAGTATTATCTATGGCCATTGATAGCTTTGATTTCTTCCTTAGAAAACTATCTTTTCATATCCTTTGACCATTTATCAAACGGCTCTTGGTCTTATAAATTTGAATCATTTCCTTACATATCTTGAAGTGAAAATTTGTCAGAGAAACTTGCTGTAAAGATCCCCTCCCTCCTCCCCCCAGCTACCTGCTTTGCTTTTAATTTTATCTGCATTGATTTTGTTTGGGTTGAAAATAATTTTATGTAATAAAATTGCATATTTAATGTTCTTTATTCCTTGTTTGGTCATGAACTGTTCCCCTATCCATAGATCTGAAAGTTAATATTTTCTTCTAATTTGTTTATGTCTGTCACTCTATATGTCTAAGTCATTTATCCATTTGAAGCTCAACTTAGTATTTGGTGTAAGATACTGACCTAATTTCTCTCAGATTGTTTCTAGTTTTCCCAGTAGATTTTGTTGAATAGTAATTGTCCTCCCACTCCCTTCCCACCAACTGGAGACTTTGAGTTTATCAGACACTGGGTTACTGTTTGCTTTTGTGTGTGGTCTACTAACTCTGTCTCATTCACTGACCTCTCTGTTTCTTAACTAGTACCAGTTGGCAGGATAGTTGATGCCTGGTATCTTTCTTCCTACCTTTTAAAAATTATTTCTCTTGAGACCTTTGTTCTTACAGGTGAATATTGATATTATTGTTTTTAACTATTACCATTTCAGATTTTTAAAGTAACCCTTTGGTAGTTTGATTGATATTATACTAAATAAATTAGTTTAGGCAGGATTGTAATTTCTCTTATAATGTCTTGGCCCACTTATGAGCAATTAATATTTCTCCAATTATTTAGATTTGCCTTTATGTGAAATTCAACCTACCCACAGCCATATGAAAAAAATCTTCCAAATCACAAATAATGAGAGAAATGTAAATTAAAGCAACTCTGAGATTCTACCACATACCCATCAGATTGATAAAGTTGAAAAAAAGAAAAGTGACAAATTATTATAGGCATTGTGGGAAAACAGGCACATTAATGCACTATTGGTAGAACTGTGTATTGGTACCCACATCTACAAAAATATCTGTTGTAAGAAATAATGAAAAGGACAGATTTAGAGAAACCTGGACATATTTGCATGAACTGATGCAGTGTGAATTGAGCAGAATGAGGAGAACCATAACAACAACAACATTATAAAGGCAAAGAATTTTGAAAGGTTTAAAAACTCTGGTCTATGCAATGGCTAACTACACTTCCAGAGGATCAATGATGAAATGAACTACCTGCCTCTTGATAGAGAGGTGGTAGAAACATATTTTTTTTGGAGATGGTCGGTAAGGGAATTTATTTTGCATCACTATATATATTTGTTATAAGGGTTTTGATTTTCTTTTGTTTCATTGGCAAGGAAGAAGTGACAAGAAAGGATAGTTTTTCGTTCATTAAAACAAATTAAATTTTAAAAGCTACATATAGATCCAAGTTATTATTATCACTACTGTTTAGAAGCAGTTCCATAAAACTAATAAGCATGTCACCTGTCTGACAGAATTATGCAATGTCTCACACCCATGGTCCCCCATATCTTAAAAAGAAGCGGGGGCAGGTACATTTTCTCATCTCTTCTTCAGGGACAAGCTTGGTCATTATGCTTACTCCATGTTGAGTTTCTTTGTAGATGTTTTTTTAATTTATGTTGCTGTAGTCATTGCCCATGACTTTCTCTTGGTTCTGCTTGGCTTCACTCAAAAGTAGTATTTCCAAGTTTCTCTAACACTGTCACTTTCATAATTTCTTATGGCACAATAATATTCTATTATATTCATATACCATCATTTGTGTAGTCATTATTCAACTGATAGAGTACTTCCTTCACATTCTAGTTCTTTGCCACTACAATAAGAAATGCTAAGTATATTTTTGTACTTTTTGGGGTACAAACACAATAGGCACTGTAGGAAAACAGGCACATTAATACATTGTTGGTAGAATGGTATATTGGTATCCATCTATACAAAAATATTTCTAAGCACATGTTTTTGTAGCAGCAAGGTACTGGAAATTAAAAATCTTTTTATTCTTTCTTTGATCTCTTTGGGATATAGATCTAATCTTCCTCTACATCTCTGAATTCTTCATACTCATCATCTCTTATTGTGCAGCAATATTCCATTATATCCAGGCACCACAATTTGTTTGCCTGTTTCCTATATATACTTTACTTCCAACTTTCATTGCCCCATTGCCCAGTTCCTACCAGACACAGGATGCCCACTGTTAGCTAGTTGTTAACTTCTCCCCTTCCTATATTTTCTGGAAGTATCCCAGAGTCCCACCCAATTCTGATTTTTGAACCACTTGTCCTCTTGGATGGGGGCCATCTTAACCTACCACCTTTCTCTAATGTCCTTAGAACCTTGCCTTCTGCCCCATTATTTTCCTTGACAGAACCTAAGAAGTACTTAGACTTACTTGTGTCTCCAGAGCCTGGCATAGTGCCTAGCATATAGGAGATAATTAATAAATACTTTTTGATTGAGTAATTTATCCAGACACAAACATTTGAAATGAGCTTAATTATGGTTACATTACCTACTTCATTGGCTTGTATGAAGAACACTATAAATCTTAAAGTGCTATGGAAACATGGGATATTCTTTCTAATCCTGGAAGATCTTTGGAGTGACCTGTACATTGTAGGTGAAGAACGTAACAGGTGTGGCAAAATAACTACATTAGTTCTAAATATATTTGGTTCTCCCCCTTTGGGGAGATGCCAGTATGATATGGGAGGGATAGAATCTCTGATCTTCCTTTGACTTTGTCCAACTCCCTTCAACTGTCTACTCTCTTCTCTCCAACTTTACTTCCACCTTTATCACTCCTGTCTATCCTTTGAGTGATCTATCTTCAGCCAGCCTGGGGTGCTATGATTTTCTACCTAAAAATTAGAAAAAAGAAGAAAAAAACCCTCTGTCCCTTTCATTCTTTCCAGCTTCCCTCCATTCTTTTTCTCCCCTTCTCATCAGCTCCCACAACTGCCTCAAAGGACCTGCCTGGTATATGGTACACCTCTTGCCCAAACAGTGCCAATCTCTCTTTCCTCCCTGACTTAACTCCTTCCCAGTTCTGGAAACCCACACACACACAAAACTCTTGGTGGTAAATAACTCTTCCCTATCCCATTAAATATGGATGGCAACCACAGAAACTTTCTTTTAAATTTATTTTTTTTAATAAACTAAACTTTAGTAATGATAAAAATCTTATATATGCCTCCTGTGGCATGTTTTAAAGCTATTAGCTATCTCCCTAACAAGTTAGGCACATATAATGTCATAAAATATGTAAAACTAAAATGAAATAAGCAAACAAAAAACTTTTTTGTGAGATATTGGACAAGATCACATGTTCCTGGGCTTCAATTTCCTCATAAGTAAAATGAGACTGTTGGACTTGAATGATTTTTATAAGGTCTCTTTCTCTCTAATATTTGTGATTTGTTTGATTGAGCTAAACTGAGCAAATATAGAGACAATGATTTTGAAGGTTTGTAAGATTATGGTTTTCAAGTATTTGAAAGTCATCTAGAAGAAGGGTTAGTGTTTTTTGTTGTTGCTGTTTGGCCACAGTCAAGAGCTTAATTCACTTTTTATCAGTTCCTTTAAGTATTCCCATGTTTTGCTGTTTTCTTCATGTAGTGAGCATGCTACATCTGCCCCTCTGACTTCTAGGTTACACTGAGAGTTTTGTGGATATTTCTTCTTAATTGCCATTGGCTTGAGCCCCCACTATGTTTCCCCCACTGTTAGACATAGGTGACTAGCACCCCAAGTGTCTTTGACCACTTAACATCAGTTAGTTTTTACAAAGGCTTCAAAGATGTAGCAGGAACAAATGTATGGAAATTCCTCTTGGTACCTTAGGACTATTATAAATATGCAAATTAACTACAAAGGACCTAGGAAGGAAGACACTTATCTACATCCAGAGAAAGAACTGATAAATAGAAGTATATATAATGATTTTACACACACACACACACACACACACACACACACACACACACACACACACACGGAAGCCATCTCTAGAGTGGGGTGATGGAGAAAAAAAAGGGAAAAAAGAAAGTTACATGTTAACTTTCTTATACATTTAAAAGGAATAATAAGTTGTATATAATTGATTTACAGCTTTATGGGCAAAAAAAAAATACCTTAGGGACACAAACTTAGCTCAGTTCCTATGTAACATTGGTCTCATCAAGTTCACATTCAGATGAGGCATGAATACTGGATGAGATCTTGTCTCAGCTTCCACTGGCCTGAGTCCAGAAAAGGTCATATCTTGCTCCTTGAGGCATCGGTGCTATATTTGCTACAATTCTAGAATGTTGGAGTACTCTCTTGACCTTTTGAATCACACGATTGGAGGTTCCAATTCCTTTACCTAAAATGGAAAAGAATAATGCAGAAGCTGAGGACTGAGGTCCTTTCTTCAGAGAGCCCCACGGCATCCCCTCTCCCTTTACAGCATTGTGTCTCTCTGGATGCCAGGAGTCAAGGAATCCACGAGATTTCCCCAAGAGCATAGCCAGAGAATGAGGTGAAGAGTCCAGACCAAAGCTGACTAAATGTCCCCAGGTTTGACTATGTAGCCACATGAAAAAGTCTCCTCTCAAGTATTGTTAGTAAACACTTAACTACTATTAGTAGTTAGAGAATGATTACACATATTCCAAAGTCTCTCCAAGGTATTTCCATTTCACATTGTCATGACTTTCTTCGAAGAAAGTTTCTAAGTTTCACCATGTGGAGAGGTATGCTGCTGACCCCGATTACATTCACATCCCTCATTTCTTACAGCAAGGCAATATTCTACACTTAGGCACCACCATTTTTTTTAGTTATTCCCAATTTGCTGAGAGTCTGCTTTGTTTCCTGTTCTTTCCACTACAAAAAATACTGCTTACAACCTCAGACTTCTATTCTAAATGTACCTTCAGTTGGTGGTGGTGCTGGTTCTGGTGCTGGTACTGCTGCTGGTGGTGGGGGAAGTCTGGTTAAGGGCTTTGCATATGCACAAATAATAAGTTTCTAAGATTTGGCAAATCAAGGACTCAGGCCTACCCAGCCCTAAATCAGGTTCTTGATCAATGACTTTGGGAGTCAGACAGTGAAAGTAAAAAGGGTGAAGTATTTGCTCAAAAAACAAACAAAAGAGCCAAGGTTGATGTATTTACATATAATCAGCCCATAAACTATCATCAAAATAATTCCTACACTGTCCCACCTATTTCGAAAGACACTTCTCACTCAGTCTTCTATACATTTCTGACTTATTTTCTCTTTTAATGCTGTCCAGGGTGTGCACCTGTAGAAAGCCTAAATGGATGGAAAAATCACAGAATGTGATTCAATTCAACTCTGAACCCCCAAGGAATCACCCTGGGCCTCAATAAGGACAACCCTGGTAACAGCTCAGAGCCTGTCAGCAGCTGCTTAGAATTTGGAACCAAATGTTGTTGCAACAACTTTTTAATTAAAAAGTTTGCTCCCAAAGTGCCTTCCAGGGTCTAGTTAGTCGGTGTTTAAGTCACAAGCTTTGAGAAAAATGACTGCATTAATTTTCTCGTTCAGGTCTATGGATGCACATGGATATAAGAATTTGCCCAAAATAGATAGCAATGTGCTACTTTTCTTTAAGACCCAAATTTTTTGCATCTTCTTAGTGAAATATGTCCCTGCCCTAAAGAAGGCAGGGAGCATAATGGAAGATCTAAATGATGCTGAGATGGGGGCTGTCTTGGCTGGTCCAGTGGAGGTTAAGTAATACAATGACTGCCAGGAGTCAGAGTGAGTGATGATGTAATAACATTCTGGGGACTGAAAAAGGTGGAGTAGAGCATAAGAGGAAAACTCAGATTATTTTTTCAGACATATTACTTTAGTCTTCCTGAAACTAGGAAATTAGAAAATAGGGCATGGAGAGATTAGAGATGGGAAAGAGGATAAAAAATCCCTCGGTCCTGACACAGGCAGCTTACCCAATTCATTCACGTTCTTTGGGGAGAGAAATACATTCATAAAGCCGGAACAAAAAGAATTTGTAAAAACTACTTGTTGATGTCACAGCTCCTTTGGCTGAACTGTATTGGTTGTGGCCCAAGTATTTTTTGTGTTTCTGGACTCCCTCTCAGTCTGCCTGGGATTAACTGCTGAAAACTCATCCTGGGTCCCCTTTCACATTTAAAGGAAACATACAGGGGGAAGACACACATTTGTCCTAGGCAGCTTATATTTCTAATGCTGCATGGCTACTCGTGTCTTCTGATGATGCTAGGAGGTGGTGCAGTGCCTAGAGTGCTGGGCCTGGAGTCAGGAAGACCCGAGTTCAAATTCAGCACTTGCAACCCGTGGGAACCTGGGCAAGTCACTTATGCCTCAGTGTCTTCACCTGAAAATGGGGATAATAAAGCACCTACTACCCAGGGGTGTTGTGAGGATCAAATGAGATAATAATTGTAACTTCTTAGCACAGTGCCTGGCAATAGCAATCACTATATAAATGTTAGATATAATTATTTTTAGTTAGTATCAGTATTATGTGAGCAGCTTCCACTACTGAGATTAGGGTTTGCTCTGCTCTGCTTACTGCTGCATACGTCCACTGAACAATGTTGCTCCTGTTTTCCTTGAAACAGTGCCGCTGCTTCTAGTCTTTCCTCTCCCCTCTGCTATTATCTGTTTGGTCTTCAGCTGTGTACCACCTCTTTTTTCCCCTCAGAGGAAGGCTTGCCAGTACTTTAGCTTGATAGTCCCAGGGGTCATCTTTAGCTCTTTTGTGATGTAAATGACAGTCACAAGCAGAAGGCTAACCAGAGAAGCCTTTAGGCATCTTTTAGTATTTTTTTTCCTAAACTAACTTGTCTTATGTATCTTTTAGATTGTCTTACACTTATTTAAGTTATAGTCAGAAAATTCTTTTCAATTTCTATCATATACCAGGTTTGAGCAAATCAGTTTCACTGAAAATGAGCCAGTAAAGCTATGGTAAGGAGAGGAGTCTCAAATCCCCTCTTTCCCCACCATTATCCTGACCCTTGGGTTCCATGCAAATCACTGGGGTCATTCCAAGTGGAGAAAACCAGAAAGGACTGATGACTTTTGCACTACTTCCTACCAATAACCAAAATTGTTCTGTTTCTATAGTAGAGGGAAAATTGAAAGACTATATATATAGTCTTTGATATATATATATATATATATACATATACATATACACACATACATATATATATATATATATATATATATATATATATATATATATGCTGTATCTGTGGACAGTCAACACACAACTATTCACTTGCTTCTTACTCCTTGCTTCTTTTCCTTCCTTCCTTCCTTCCTTCCTTCCTTCCTTCCTTCCTCCCTTCCTTCCTCCCTTCCTTCTTTCCCTCTTCTCTTTCTCTCCCTCTTCCTCCTCCTTCTTTCATTTTTTGTTCTTCCTTTTTTCCCCTTTCTTCCCTCTTCTTTCCAGATCTTTCCTATCTCTCTTCCATTTTCTCTTTTTATTTTCCCTCACTTTTCATCTTTCCTACCCTTCTAGTTTTCATTTCTTTCTTTCCTTCCCCTTCTCCCCATCCCCTGTTTTCCTCCTTTTAAAAATTTCTCTTTGTTCTCCTAATCTTTCCTGATTCCATTTTTCTCTTTTGCTCTTCACCCTGCTCTAACTCTGACTCTAAAGTTGCTACTGAACCCTCTTAGGTAAGTATTCAAGAGAACCAGGCTAGGAAGCTGCCTACATCTCTTAGGAAACTAGGTCACTCTCTCCACCCACCTGAAAAAATCATTGTACTGTGTGTAGGTTGGGGATGGTGTGGGTCCATCATGACATATGTATAACTTTCTTCTCCTTTTCAATTTAAACAATTGTATCAGAACGGGGCAGAAAAATAGACAGTTCTGGAGTAAACTTTGAGAAAGCAGCCCTCAGAGAAATGAGTACCTGCTGAAATCAAAGGGAATTGACATGTCTTGTTTCCCAGAAGGTAATTTCCATGTGACTACCATGAGGATATTGAGGTTGATAGCTGGAAAACCCTGATAACCAGAACTTTTTGGAGAATATGGAAAAATTATATATTACTCATTTGCCGTATATCTGACAGAATGTAAATTTAATTTTTTTACTCTGAGAGGTGAGGCTCTTTACCCCAAAGGAGAGAGACCCCATTTTGAGACAAAACTGAAGAAGCATAGCAGAGATAGAAGCCAAGAAAAAGAAAGAATAAATAGAGGAAGATTCTGAAGTGTTGAGAATTCCTTCTGCTTCTAAAAAGCAGCAAAGCAAAGGAGAACCAAACCTGGCTGAGCCCAGTTGAACAGAAGACTGAGAAGAGACTGATCCCCTAGTGCTTAAAAAGAACCAGCCAGTCCAAATGAGTGGATGACTCATAGAAAAGCAGCTGAACTGAAACCTCAAAGAACACTTTAGAATCTGTACCGACTCCTTACTAGAAGAAGATGAACTTTGAATTTGCTGTTAGGAGCTGGGCTGATTGAAAGAAGAGTGTTGCTGCTGAGGAAGAATCCTCTGCTGCTTAACAGAACTGGCTGCAGAAATAAGAGGCTCATCTGCCTTGCCTTTTACTGGTATCTAGTGTCCCAAGAGATGGGGAACCTTTAAAGGGCTCATCTTAATTCTTAAGGGGCACTTTTTTGCCTTGGCAACTGTGTACATTGGTGAGAGAATGTGACCCAGGTTTTTTTTTTTTGGATGTACTGTTATGTTTTTATTATTCTTGCTTCAAGTAAAATTTTCATGGTTAAAATTTAATGGTAACATCTTGGCTGATTTGTTAAATGGAAAACACACCAGTTTGGGCTCAGGAACTCACAACTCTAGCTGTGAGAAATTGCTGAATAACTCCTCCATATCAGGTTCATGACTAAGAGAGTAAATTCTAGTAATAAGTGAGTTAGTGGACCAGCTATAATGTCTTATATATTGTATATTATATAATGTATAATGTAAGACCTTCCCAGCCCATTAATAGGCCTCAGGTGGAGTCTATTAAGGGGAGCTTGCTTAGTGGAGGCTTGCTTGTAGGAAGGCCTTCACACTTTTTGTTAATTTCTAATTAGGTACTGAGTCACAAGGATTGTGATGCCTTCTGTCTCTGAGAAGTATATATATATATACTCTGAGTTGGTATTTTGCTTTGGGGGCTCACTTATGAGATTCTGAGTGCCTGTGTGCTCAGAGCTCCCCAACTGCTCAGATGTAAAGGTTTCCTGGATCCAAACACATATGTAAAGTCTATAGTAATATTGCTCTGATTCAGGCAGTCAGAGCCCTGTCTGTTGGTCTTTATTTCTCTGCTTGTATTTTCTCTGTGTTTATCTTTGTGTTTTCTCTGAAGTTCAGGATGCTGACTTTTCTCCTGAACTAATGAATGTAATTTAAAAAAGATTGTTGACCCCTTGAACAGCTCTCTTTCCTAGGAAAGCAGATCTGAGAACCTGTGCTAGCAGCCATCCTGTTATGCTGTTGTGGTAGCCGCCACACCAGCTCAGATGGAAAGAAGAGAGAAAGGTTGGAGGGTATGCACCCAATGTAGCCATGCCTAGTATACATATGAATAGAGTTCAGGATTTGGAATAGGCTTCAGATACTGACTTAGATATTTATCATGTGTGACCTCTAGCATCAGTTTTTCTGTAGATCAAATGATAATAATAATATGTACAGTGCTTACTTTGCTGGACTATTGTGAGGACAATGCTTTGAGACATTATTTGAATGTCAGTTGCTGATTCTTAAGTCCTTCCTGGCTTAGTTTCCTGACGTGGCTGTAGCTGAGGGTTTCCAGTTTTGCCTCCCAGACCTTGCCATCACTGAATAGATACTTAGAATATTCACTTTCTTCTTTCACCTCTACCATATACTCTGGAAGCCTTTTCTGCTTTTTACAGGTGAAAAGGAAATAGAAAATTCATATATAAGACACTATGGTAAAAGTAATTTAATATCCATTAAAATATTTACCCAGAGAAACTTGGGCAGCTCCCAAGCCTCCCAAACCTCCCTCACTACCTTGTTCCTAGATCCTCTCCCTAGGCCCAGGCTTCTACTATAATGTCTTGTAATAACATAACCTCATTCTGCTAGTCCCTGACTGAGAATGGCATTCTCCTTAGCCAGAAAACACCTAATTGATGTACGAATCCATACCAATTCAGACATATTAGTCTGAGTTCATCGAATCATTAAAAAAAAAGGCTCTAAACCACAGCCAGCAAGGACTGGCTATTGTTCCTAATTAAAATTTGGTAGTCTACTCACATATCTCCACCCTCCACCCCAGTACTGACTGCCTTGTTCACTTGCTTCATTGGTTCCTCTCCCTCAACCACAAGTGGAGGAGGTACATAGTATCAATATTAATACACAATATCTCGTCATGCAAAAGGGAATAATTTATCCTGCTCCCTTCCCTCCTTCCCCCTCCCCTCATTTACAATATGCTTCTCATCCTAATGTGCTAACTGTAGCCAAGAGTTAGACATCTGACAGTCAGGCCCCACCACCCTTTCTACATTCTCAACTTGATGAGTGGGCAAAAGAAATGAATTTTTCTGAATTTCTGAGTTTGTTCATTTAGTCAATCAACAAACATTTTTTTGCCTTTTTTTTTTTTGAGGGCAATTGGGGTTAAGTAACTTGCCCAAGGTCACATGGCTAGGTTTTTTTATTTGTATGTGCGTTAAGTGTCTGAGGTCGGATCCGAACTCAGGTCCTTCTGACTCCAGGGCGGACACTCTACTCACTGTGCCACCTAGCCGCCCCAACAAACATTTATTAAATGAGTTGGGTATTTAAAAAATGAAAGCCTCTTTTCCCCAAGGAAGGCATATTCTAATATTATAGTGGGAGAAATAGCATATACATACATACACACTACCAAGATGACCTTGTAGGAGTGGGCACTATTAACAGAAAGTATCACTTAGATTGATGACATCATATTATTTCCTGGTTCTCTTTCATGTCACCATGCCTAAAAAGACTTATAGCCAAGCATTCTCTATCATATGTGCTTTCAAAAATTTCTATCTTATCTCCCATATTAACCCTTTGCCATCAAAGACAACTTCCTATTCAATGTTGTCGACTTCCTACCTGCTCCATAGTAATTAATACATAGTGAATATTCAAGAAACATTGACTAATAATGGAATTAATGGACAATTAATACTTATGTTCCTGATGACATCAGATATTTTTTGTCAGTAGTGCTCTCATTCCGATCCTGTCCTTTGACCTCAGGGTAATGATTTAGACCAGGGTGGAGAACCTTTGGCATTGAGGCCACATGGGGCCCTCTAGGTCCTCAAGTATGGCCCTTTGACTAAATCTAAACTTCACAGAACAAATCCCCTAATAAAAGAATTTGTTCTATAAAACTTGGACTCAGTCAAAAAGCTGTACCCAGAGAACTAGAAGGCCCCACATGGCCTTGAGGCCACAGGTTTCCCCCCTCCCCCTGCCCTGATTTAGACCATGCCTTACTTCTTCATGGGCAGCTAGATAGAATGCTGGGTCTGGAGTCAGGAAGACCTGAGTTCCAATCCAGCCTCAGACACTTGCTAGCTGTGTGACCCTGGGAAAGTTACTTAACCGTATTTGCCTCAGTCTCCTTATCTACAAAATGAACTGGAGAAGGAAATGGCAAACCACTTCGGTATCTTTGCCAAGAAACCCTCAAATGGGGTCATGAAGAGTTGAACATGATTGAAACAACCAAACAGCAGAATTACTTCTTTATGAAGTCTTAAGCAGAAGAGACTTGACAGTTGTGTGAGAGTTGGGGGAACTAGGTTTTTTAGTCCTGGCTCTCCTCCCAAAGACCTGTGTGACTTTGGACAACATTTTAACCACCTTGGGCTTAATTTTTTCACCTACAAAATGAAAGGGTTGAATTAGATAATTCTTCAAATTCTATGAACCTGAGTTGGTCAGATTTTGCTTGCAAAGGAGAACTACAGGATGGAACATAGCTGGTCAGAAACAGTGGCATGTTCCTAGGACTTCATTTCCCAAAATGCTTCAGGTTCAAAATTGATTACTCATTGGGAGAGATTCTCAGGACATTTGCTATACTGCTTGGACTGTCTATAGCATGGTGATACCCTCAGGCAAAGATACTGATGGATAGGGGCGTGCTTTACAAGGCAGGAGGTTTTAAGAGTAGGCAGTGTGAATAGGAAAAGAAACAAAGATGAGATCCAGGGAGGCAGAAGTGTCAGGAGATACATACTGTGGTTTGCAGTTGGAGGGGACGTGAGAAACAGGACATATCCATGGTGGAGTAGAAGGGCCATGATGCTTCCAGAGCCAAAGCAAGAAGTTTTAGCATTCTCCAATCTTTCCAAGATTACTGGGAAAGAAACTCTGAGAGACATATGGCATAGTACTCTCAAGTTTTTACCATAGGTTCTGTGAGTTCTCGAGTAATCAGATCTTCCCATTGTGTTGGGGAATCAGGGAAACTAAGGGTGAATTAGATTAGAGCCCCCTTGAAATGGTAGCATATGGAAGCCATTAGTACATGGGAACAAAGAATGATTTTATTGTTTAATTCTTTTCCACACTATTTGTGTTGTTTCATGTCTTAAGTAGCTTCACTGTTAGATTTATGTCTATTCTATGGTCTAGCAGGTGATAAAGGAATTGGATGGGGGCTCAAAGCGTGAATTCTACTATTCATTACCTCCAACAGCAACTCTGCATCTGGGAACGGTTCTGCATTTTCAGAGGATATGTGTGACCACTATTGGTAAGAAGAAACAGGAGTGAGGACTTAATTGAGGTGAGGATTAGAGTAGTTGTAGCAGAGAGGTAGGGTCTAAGATGCTTATTTTTCTCAGAGGGTTACTTGGATTACCAGGGCAAATCTAGATGACTATCCCAGGGATGCTTAGGAAGGCTCTTCCTCCTCTTCTTCCCTGGAACAGTTTACATAGAAAAAGTTAGAGGATAAGGTGGGGGAAGTAGATCCCAGAAAATTTAGGACGAGGTTGTTGAGATACACAGGCGCAGCCCATTGTTGATGATTTTCCCCACAGCTATAGATGACTATTTCCTACTCTTCCTACTAAATAATGGACTCTGGGCATGTGCATGTAAATCAGTCATAGCGTGTCCAGAGAATTGGTCTCTGTAATACATCTTGGTCTCTGAAAAAGAACTTCAATTGTATAATGGATTTTAGAAGTCTCAAAAGCTGGTTCAACTAACATATTTGTTAGTCTAATAAATGATTTTGCTCTTGTCAAGATTTTTCCATATAGCACAATTTAATAGCTGAATCAATAGTTTCTCCGACATGACAAAGGGACCCGTGTATGCTTTGATGGGAGATACGAAGTCTCCAGTTGTTCTAATATTGCTAAAATGAGAAAGAAAGTTTTGTTTCTTCCAAGTGTATTTTTTATAAAGTGAAAATGTACATAGCACTTCTAGGGTATGTTTTTTATCAGAATGTTCTCCTATAGGCTCCCTCACTCTGTTATTATTCTCCTTTTACTCACGTTCCTGCTTCGATGAGCTTGTTTCCAGACAATACAATTCTTAGAGAGGGGTTCAATTTTAGCACGGCCCCTCCCCCTCTGAATTGATAGGAGTTTTTAGAAGAGGAAATCTTTTATCCACGTGGGGCCAGAAAGGGTATGTGCCAACATTTTTTCTTCTTATCATATTCTTTCTGTGTTCACTGTGGTGTTTTGCCCAGTGCCCCTGTTAAGTAAACCATCTCCTTCAGCAATCACTGCACTTGAATCTCTCTAATATATGTTTTTTCTTAAATTAGGAATAGACCTAATTTTCTTCCTCTTTTGTACCTTTTCTTCCTCTCCAAATATTTTAGCTTAATCTGTTTTAAAACAAGTCTGTTCCCACTGGCTCACTTCTATTCACCCTCAAACCTTCCCATTTCCTCCCATTTGTTACCCTTTCTCCTCATTTTGGAGTTTTGCTTAGCTTATTTTTTTTCTTTCTTTCTCCTACATAGATATTTAATTCTTCACTGCTTTTTTTCACTTTTAGTTAAGTAGCCACGTACAATCGCCCTTTTCCTCCCTTTCAACTGGTTTTGCTCATTAGTTTTTTTGTTTTGTTTTGTTTTGTTTTGTTTTTGCCTTTTGGAGGGCAACTGGGTTTAAGTAACTTGCCCAAGGTCACACAGCTAGGTTTTTATTTCTGTGTGCGTTAAGTGTCTGAGGTCGGATCTGAACTCAGGTCCTTATGACTCCAGGGCTGACGCTCTACTCACTGTGCCACCTAGCCGCCCCTCATTAGTTTTTAAAATGTCAATTTCTGTGCTTTTTTCTTTTTTTTTTTGAATTCTTTGTTTTTTTTCTGTGTCTTTTTCTAAAAATGACTTCTTTCCTTCATTCTCTTCATCACTGATCTTCCTTTTCTATGCATTCTAGACTTTTATTTTTTGATTCATGGTCCTTCATCTTTTTTTTTAGTCTTCCTATTCCTTACTGAATTAAAGCTTCTAAGATACCTATTTGGGGTCCCCTCTTCTATATAGTTTCTGTGTTATTGCCTTTAGATCTTGCCCCTGGCCCTTTTCTTTTGTTGTGCCTCACTCTTAGAAATATCAGTTCTTGTTTTATGGTGGGGATTTTCCTACATCCATAGATGTGATATTCATTATTAACCTTTGCACTCCACATGACCATCCCCTCCCCCCCCATTTTGGAATGTAGTCTCCTCTCTGGGTCCATTCTTTCCCCCTGTTTTAGGTGTCCATTGTTGTTATAGCTCTAATCCCCTTTCTTTTGGTCCTGGAATAGAGGTCTCTCTAAGTAGTGTAGACTTATTTGAATATCAGTAACATTTTTAGGTTGTGGAATTCCTTTTCATCACTTAGAGACTGATGGTTAGAAAAAGAACTTTTGGATATTTTAGCTGATGGATTAAATAAATTCCTCTTTGGATTTGCTGAAGCAGCTTGGAAGGAACCTGTGTTGGTATTGGGATTCTTAGAACATCTGTGTCTCTCTTTTTAAGCCAAAACAGTTTTTGCAATGGAATGTGTTATTTGAAGAATATCTGACCTTAGCTGCTGTTTATTATTCCAACTGGCACAAACACTTCGCTAAAATTGTACATTAACAGTCCCCCCAAACCCTATATTCTAAGTCTAAAGCAAAGAATGTGTCAGAAAACAATGATTGGGAAAGAATTGTGATGACAGACTACTAAATTCTGCCAAACAGACTAGATATTCTGCCCTTTGGGAAAAAAAAAGTAAAGCAACAGAGATTATTGGTATTGGCTGTTCCTCTAAGCAACTGTGTTCCCAAAACATTTCCAGAGAGGGTAAACAAATATGTGGGTGAGTTATAAGGGATGAAACCAACTGTAGAGATTGGTTGCTTATATCCTTGGGGGGTAGGATTGTTATAGACTAGTTTCTAATGATAACCTTTAGGAGGACTTATCAACAGTAGTCTGTCTACATGGTGGTAATACTGAAGTTACTAAGACTTCCAGGTCTCTGCTGCCATAAAGATTAACAATGGTTGACTGATTCAGCTTAAAATTTTGTTGAAACTGTCCCATAATGGTTTTGCCATTTCTTTCTTTTTAGTACCTGTAGTAAAAAGTGGGGATGAGGTGCCCCCTTCCTCAGAAATAATAACTGCTCATTCCTGGCTAAGAGAGCAGGTAACCTGCCAGGTAAGACTGACTTGGGATTTTAGGGCTCTGGCTTCCTCTTCTGTTTTGTGTTTCTTTCTCTGAGCATTGATCTCTGCTTTTGAAATATATAACAGAACTTTAAATACAGGAAGCCAACAACTGGAGCATTTTAACTGGGAATTGGGTAAATCACAAATGTGCTTATAGCATAATATATGCAGTGTGAGTGTCACAGTTAATGATAATTTATCATTATGATGAAATATTTATCTTTGTTTCAAATAATCTTGAAAATTTCAGTTTTTTGGTGGACTTCTTGTGGTATTTTATTAGATTGTGATTGTTTTTGCTTTGTTGGTGGCTTAAGAAGAGCCAGTGTTAGTAGTAAGAGAAGTATCTGCTCTGCCATTTTCTTGTAATTGTTTCGTAGCACTCTTTTTTTGCAGGAAGTAGTTTTCCTATCATAGGACAATATTCTTCCTGTCACCTGCAAGAACTGATGAAGCAACAACAAAACAGGACTGGGGCAAGATTTAAAGGCAATAACAGAAATTATTTAGATGAGGGAACCCAAAATAGGTACCTTAGAAATCATCTGAACATGTGACTGGATTGATTTTTTTCCCTCACCAAATTTTCGATTGTTGCAGACATAACTCATCTTCTACCCACCCAGTAATTTCCATGGTTCATTATAGCAATAACTTTCTTTGATATGAATACAACAGTCCTGGAAGGGACCACGGAGGCCGTCTACATCAATCCCCTCTTTTTCTAGATTAGTAATTTGCCTGCCCACAGTCACATAGGCAGGAAGAGCCAAGAGGCAGGATTGGAATCTAGGTCCTCTGATTTCAAAACTGGAGCTCTACTAAAAAGTTGTCAAACACCTTGCCTGCTGCTTCACAAACCAGCCAGAGCCAGATTAAAATGTAATTGGTGAATATTTAATAACATAATATATGTTCTATCATATTTTAATTTGAAGTTTTTCCCTTTTCTTCTTCATTTTTTTTTTAGAAGAGGGAAGGCAGGGCAATTAGGGTTAAGTGCCTTGCTCAAGGTCACACAGCTAGTAAGTGTTAAGTGTCTGAGGCTGGATCCTGACTCCAGGGCTGGTGCTCTATTCACTGCCACCTAGCTGCCCCCAATCTGAGGTTTTCTAGGTCAACATGCAGCTAGCTAGGATCTTTATGTAGGGTTTAGTGGCCCTGTTTCTATTTGAGTTTGACACCACCTCTCCAGCATACTTCAATTCTCTTTATTGTAGTTCATCCTTTGTTTTCCAAGAGGACCAATGACATCATGGGTGATATCCTCAATTGTTTGTGAATTGGGTTTAAGTGAGACAGAGTTATGCAAAATCTTCAGCCTCACTCTCCCTTCCAGAGATATCAAAGTCCAGTGGCAAGACAAAATGGCCTGGGATGCAAAGGCTGACCTTGGCATCTTTGATGGCTGAGCAAGCTCTAAGTGCTCCACAATACCTACTTCATTCCTACCCTAAATATGCTGGGAGCCTCCAGGATCACTTAAACTTAGTCACTGTACCTCCTTGTCACACTAGGACAAGGACTAAACATTTACAAAGTAAACCATTAAATTGAGATTAAAACAAGTAATAAGGAAATAGGTGAATGTTCTCACATGCCACTCAAACAATTAGGGTCTCATTCCTAAGAAAATGGAGAAGGAAAACATTTCTTGAAATTCTTGTTCAAACTTAAGGAAGACATTGGCAATTTTCTGCTGTGTAATTAGACCAAAGTTTGGGAAGATTTATTAATATAGAGCTTGATACTTTTGATCTTAATTAAAGAGGGAGGGACTTTCTGATCCCCTCGGCTTGGAAAGGAAAGCTGAGCTGGGGTTGGAATGGGGAAGACAGAAAGAAGCTCCCTCTGACACCAATTCTTCATTGTAGAATTGGACTTTTTTTTCCTTTAATGCCTAGAGTAAGCTGAGTCATAGGGTGTAATAACTTTTGGGACATCGTTCCAAATTACTTTTTAGCAGTTTGGACCAATTCACAGCTTCACCAACAGTGACTAATGTGCTTATTTTTCCACAGCCCCTCCAGGATTTGTCATTATCTTTTCTTCTTTTTGGTCAGTTTTGTCAATCTATTAGTATGAGGTAGAAACTCAGAGTTGCTGTAATTTTCATTTCTATAATTATTAATTTGGTATCTTTTTTATACCTTGGCTTTCTTCCTTATAATTTTTATTGTTATCTTTTGGCCACTTATCAGTTAGGGAATGATTCTTATTCTTATAAATTTGAAGCAGTTACTTATCAGAAAAACTTGCTATGAAGATATTTTCCCTGGTTACCTACTTTGCTTCTAATCTTTTGCTATTTCTCTTTTGTTTATATAAAGACTCTGATTTTATGTAATCAAAATTGTCCATTTTGTCTTCTGTTATCTTCTTTATCTTTTTTTTGGTCATGAGCTATCTCCAATCCATAGAACTGAAAGATGATTTCTTCCTTACTCCTCTAAATTTTTTAAAATAATCTCATTTTTATAGTTAAGTGTAATTATCATTTGGAGCTCATCTTGGTATATTAGTGTGACAGATTAATTTCCAGTTTTCCTCACAGTTTTTGTCAAATAGTGAGTTATTACCCCTATCATGTGAGTCTTTGGATATAATAAGGCACCTGTGCTCATTTCCTTCTTTACGTTGTATGCCTAATTTCTTCCACTGGTTGACTTCTCTATATTTTGACCAGTAATCAATCAATCAACTAATAAACATTTATTAAACATCACTATGTGCCAGGCACTGTGCTAAGCAATGGAGTTGCAAAAAGAGGCCAAAGACAGTCTTTGTCCTCAAGGAGGGAAAAGCAGTTTTTACTAGCAATATAAAATCTGTATTCTCTGTGACCCTCAATAAAAATCCTTCTGTGGGTAAGAATGCCAATGTTAATATGCATATTAAAATATTAGAAAAAGTCTAATTTCTTATGATGGATATAAATGTTGTTCAGTCATTCAGTCATGTCTGACTCTTTGTGTCCCCATGGGCCATAGCACACCAGGCCCTTCTATCCTTCACTCTCAATTCATTTTCATCTTCATTGTTTCTATGATTCTATCCATCTCATCCTTTGCTGTCCACTTTTCTTTTTTGCCTTCAATCTTTTCCAACATCAGAGTCTTTTCCAATGAGTTCTGTGGCCAAAGTATTTAAGCTTCAGCATCAGTATTTGACCTTTCAGTGAACAGCCTGAATTAATTTCTTTAAGTATTGACTGATTTGATCTCCTTGTTGTCCCAGGGATTCTCCAAAGTCTTCTCCAGAAGCACAACTCAGAATCGTCAACTCAGTGGTACTCAGCTTCCTTACAGTCCAACAGTTCTTATATTTTCTTCCTGCATGTCAATGTATTGGTCCTGTGTATTCATTTATATATATCCAAGTTCATGGACCCCCTGAAATCTTCTTAAGCCTAGGTTAAGGACTCCTGTTATATGTGTTAAGGTTTTGCCCACTTCAGACTTTGAACGGTGACATGCACAATTTGTAAACAGAATGAAACCTTTGGTGGCTCATACCTTAAGTAAATACCATATGATTCAAAGATTATAAGGGGTGTAAAACTGGGATTAGCTCATTTGCACCTTATAAGGTGATGAATCCTTTTCAGTCTTTAATGGGACAGTGTACCTTAAAAAAAAACCCCTAGATTTCTTTGTCTCAGGCTGGAAGTATATGGACTAGTCACAGTATCAGTCCCACACTGACCAGCCTGGGAGCTTTAACCTGCTTTTTTTCTGACTTGGGCAAATTTGCCTCATGTGTTAAAATTCCATCTTGTTCTGGTGCCCCCTAATTACCTCCGTTCCAGTCCTAGTGAGTATAGTAAGTTTATAAGGAGCCAGTATAAAGGGGCAATCACAGGACATAAAATAGCAAAACGGTATGTGGAAGCCACATACAAATCATCCCAAATATCAAAGGAACATGATTTACAAATTATATTATATGTTAACCATTCCATTTCCCCATTCCTGTGTTACCATCTGCCTCTGCTTCCCATTCCAGGCTTATGTCTGCTGTGCCATTTACCCCCACACAGTCTGGCTAATTAAAGAATGATTCTTCCTATGTCCTGGTGCCAGTCTTGGTCTTTCTCCGTGAATACCCAAAGAACTGGACATGCCTCCTCCCATTTCTTAATTTCACAAATTAATTATCATTTCATCTCACCTTCTTTAAGGGGGTCCATGAACTTGGATTGGAAATTATTTCAATGCAATTGACTTCCTTTGCAATCCTCTGTATTTTATTTAATGCATTTAAAAACATTATTTTGAGAAGGGATCCATAGGTTTCACAGGGCTGCCAAAGGGGGCCATGACCCTCCAAAAGGTTGTGTCCCTGCTTTACATCCTGTAATTTTATCAAGTCTGTTGGAGGACTCACTTGTTCATTGGTTTCCTAGTCACTTCCCTATTCAATAAACTACAGTATTTCTCTATTGCTTCTGGGATAAAATATAAGCTCTGATCAGCTATTAGAACCTTCACTAGCTGGCCCAAACCCAAACTTGGATGGTGCTGTGTTTGACACTTTAGGAGATACAATGGTGAACAAAGTATAGTTTGTTCCCTTAAAGAATGTATTATTTAGTGGGGTGGATGAGACATTTATTTCAAAAAGCTGAAACACAAGGCAGAATTAGGCATAAAGTTCAATGGGAACAAAGGAATGGTTTTCTAAGATTTTTAAGATTCTTAGATGTTTACACGTGTGGTTCAGTGTGAAGATTGTTGGATTTAGAATCAGAAGTTGTAGTTCAGTGATTTGTCAGTAGTGTCTGACTTCTTGTGATCCTGTTTGGGGTTTCCTTGGCAAAGATACTGGAGTGGTTTGCCATTTCCTTCTCCACCTCATTTTACAGATGAGGAACTGAGACAAACAGGGTTAAGTGTTACCCAGGGTCACACAGCTAGTTTCTGAGCTAAAACTTGAACTCATGACCTTAGTTAAAATCCTAGCTCTGCCTTTTACTACCTGTACCACTTTAGGCAAATTAGTTAATCCCTGGCCTGCTGTTTCTTCTGGGGTTGGATTAGATTACCACTGAGGCCTCTTCTAGCTTTAAATCTCTAGGATAAAATAGAAATTCCTCAGATCAGCTTTTAAAATACTGTCAAGCTGGCCCCAAACCAAACCTGCCTGGTGCTGTGTTTGACACTGGAGGGCATACAGTGATGAACAAAGCATGATTTGTGCACTAAAAGAGGTTATTATTTAGTAGGGTCAATAAGACACTTTGGAAAATCCAGATTTTCATTCATCAATAAACTTGATACCACTTGTTCTGTAAACAGCAATTAGGGCACAGTTTAGATTTTAATGTACGGAGTTAACTTTGATAGGGACAGGAGAGGTTCTGAACACCCTAGGACAATTCGTCCCAAATGTGATTTAAATCCACAACCCAAGCCCTGGTAGTTTTTGCTCTGGTTACTACATCCTGGTTATTCTAAGTTGGTTGGGTCTTCCTGCTTATTGAATTATTGCAGCATTTAGATTCCTGCATCATTCAGGAAATAGAAGGCAGAAAAATGGCTGAAAAGAAAAATGTAAAAACCAGGCACCACATTCTTTTTTATTATGTTTCTCTGTCCTCTCAAGGACAGAGGAGGTGCTTTCCATCTGTTTAAATCTTCCGGTGGCTTAGCCAACCCCGGAGAGCAGGGTAGTTTGTGTATCTCACACTCACATTTTGACTCTGTGTTTAACCCCTCAAACTTTTTCTCTTGATTAAGCGGAATCTGCTAGCACCACGTCCTCATTCCCACCCAGTGTTAAAAGTTCACTTTGCTCTGCGTTTACTTCTCTGACAGCTTTGTAATTTTCAGGCGTTTGAAGCTGCTGGCAGGGTGGAGCAGAGGCCCTGAAGGACAGCGAGGTATTGTCATTTGCATGCATGGGGAGAAACACCTTCATTTTCGGGCTGCCACATTCTGTTCCCATAATCTATTGAATGCCTGTCGAGGTGGCTTATGACCACATGACTTAGCATATGCCAGACAGAGGGAAAGTTTGTCTGCGATGGAATCTAGCTCTGCTGCCTCTAGCCTAGCCCTGCAGCCTACGTAGTTATGTGCAGTGGGATTTCCCTAAGGATCATACACAGGCTAGAGAAAGAGTGAAGAGGGTCTCACATGGATTTGCATATGATTTATTAAAAATATTTGCATGCCATAGAGACAGCCACATTGTATTTTTCTATGTAAAATTTTTATTTTGGCATTGTACCTCGATTTTGACTTTTTGACATGGTCTCCCCTCTAACTAGTTTGTGACCATGGGTCAATCACCTAACCTCTTTAGGTCTCACTTTCCTTATTTAATTTAATTAACTCAAATAAAATAGTAAATCAACAATAATTTTATAACTTTTATTATATGATAATATTTAGCACTTAATTGTAATTTTATATTATTTAATATTAACAACCACAATGAGATTAATTAGTTATATTATATGCTGTGCTAATTAATAATATCCTATGACAACTTTATTATTATTGTATATAATATTACATAATATATAGTATTATCAACATCTATTAATATAGTATGTTACATATAATATTGATGGTGAAATAATGTATGATATTAATGTTATTTCTAGCATGCTAATTAATGATTATATACTATCATTTATTATAAATATACATACACTTATATAATTATTATATTAGAATAGAATTATTATAATACATAACATTGTTATATATCTTATAACATAAGATCAATACTATTTTTATATTATATTGTAATGATTATTAATACATTGAAAAATAACTAATTCGATCAAATTCCTTATTTCCTCATCAAATTAGTGACTCTGATTAAAAATCTTTTAATATGACTTTATAAATTCCACGATCCTTTCTTATTTCCTCCTCATCTATTTCTTCTATAATCTGGACTCATGTCTATAAGATAAATTTATGCCCAGATTTATGAAGTGGCTTGTGTTTATGCCTCCAGTTATCCAGCAGAACTCACTAACAATGGGTTGGTAATTGAGTTCCCAATCCTGTGCTATGAAAGGTCTCTCTTCTCTGTGGTTCTCATTTTGTTGAGTTGGATGCTTTGTTTGATAGAAAATGTAGGAGACATACCCCGGGGTAAGAAGAAACAAAATCAAACTATGGTTTAGGGCAAACCTCTCCTGTTGCCTGTCATTGCCAGTGCTCCATTCTCCTTCTGACCACCTTCTCCTGGGCAAAGTCATCATCTTTAGGAGATGGACTGCACTTGACTGGGGCAGACTGTCCCATTTATGGTTTTGAGTTCATGCAATTCTAGGAGTGTTTGGGAGGGGTTCAAAAGTAGCTTTTTAATTGAACATTTATTTTTCAACTAAGTTGTCATTTCTCCTGTAGATTTTTAATTTATTGTGGCAAACATCAAAATAGTCCCAGTTACTTTGCAGTTGTATTTGGAGACTTATTTTAGTTGGTGTCATAAGTCTGTCAGAAGGTAACCCTGTTCTTTTAAAATATGTGTTTTGAAAAGATTGGTGGCATTTTCACGTAATTTTTATTAAATCTTGGGGTCAGTTTTGTTTTTCCACTGCAGAGTATCTCCAATAATGTCTCTCACATGTGCCCCTTCTGTTCCATTCCTGCTGCCACAGTTCTAGAGCTGATCCTCATCACCTCATGTCTGAATGACTAATAGTCTCCTACATAGCTTCCTTGACTCTGTTTTTTTCCATTCCTCTTCTAGTTTAATATTCCTGAACTGTCACCTTCATCCTGCCAGTCCTCTAAATAAAAACCTTTGTTAGATCCCCAGTCCATACTGGATAAAATTGAAGCAGATCAACTTGGCATTCAAGATCAACCACAATATTGGGCCAACTTTCTTTCCCACCTTATCTCCCACTATTCTTATCAGGGCTCTAGCCCTAGGCCAGCCTGTGACTCTGTAGAATTTCTTCCTTACCTACCAACCTTCCATTTTTCAGCTTCTGCACTAGAATGTAAAGTCCTTAAGGGCAGGGACTATATTTTTAAAAATTGTCTGTATCCCCAGTACAGTACCTAGCACAGGTTATATCCCTGAATAAGAAAAGAAAACCACCAAGGAATAAGCTTTATGATGAAGTCTAATTTTTTTATGGAAAAAGTATAAAATATCAATAAAATACATGTTACAAGGTACATAATACAAAAGGTACCACAACTGATCCTTAAGTAAAAATGGAGAGAAACAATTCACAGACCATGGGTAAAAATGGTAGTAACAATTTGCAGGCCACAGGTATTGCAGAAGAATTCCTTTCAGCTATTTTATGAGGAAACACATTGGAATGTTCTTTTTCCTCTTTAAGTGAAATTCTCAAGCCTGGTGCCCGTGCAAGACGATGTCCCCATCTCCTCCCTGCATCTGCATTTGCATCTGCGCCTGCATCCAGGCAATCATCTCCTGCATTCGGCGAAGTTCTGCTTCCTTTTCCAGCAGGATCTGGTCTCTGTTCACTTCCTCGTTTTCCACTTTCCTGCTGCCTCTCTTCAGTCTTTCAGATCGGAAGTTCTCATAGTGAAGGTCCTGGGTCACCTCCTGGAGATCCTGCATGTGTGTAATCAGCATCGTTCTCAGCTTCAGAAAGTCGTTGTGTTCTGGGTTCTCCACTTCCACCACTCCCCAAAGATAGAGACGACCTCTGACCTTTTTGCCTTTGGCTTCAATCAACTGATTGGACCCTACTACTGAAAATGGAATACTAGCCTTTAGAAGTCTAGTCTGTTCCTTAAAATCCTCATCCTCATCTGACTCGGCATCAGGTAAATGATAAATCTTGATGCCATGTTCTTCAATTTCATCCAGAACCCTCTTCTTCAGCCGCTCCTGCTCCTTTAGGGTCAGGGTGTCAGCTTTTGCAATCACAGGTACAATGTTCACTTTATTGTGTATAGCTTTCATAAACTCCACATCTAAAGGTTTAAGTCCGTGTCCAAAAGGAGAAATGAAGTAGAAGCAGCAATGCACTCGGTTGTCTATGATGTGCCGCCGGTTCAAGCCACTTTCATCATGCAGATACCTCTCAAACTGCTCATCGATGTAGGAGATAATCGTCTTGAAGCAGTCACGGCAGTTAATTGCATCCCCGTAGCCTGGTGTGTCAACCACAGTAAGACGGAGCTTGACCCCCCTCTCCTCAATCTCCACCGTGGATGCCTCAATCTGCACCGTCCTTTCTATTTTCTCTGCGGCCCCAGGAATCACCCTTTCTGGGTACAAGTCAGTCAAGAACAGGCTATTGATGAGAGTAGATTTTCCCAATCCTGATTCCCCGACCACCATCAGTGTGAACTCAAAACCTTTTTTCACAGATTTTCTGTGGACTTGATTGGGAAGATTTGCGAATCCAACATAACCAGGAGTTTCTGGATTTGTAAATTGAGCAGGCTGTTGCTTCAACATCTTCAGGGAAGTTCAGTTACCGCGCGGGACCAAGGGAAGGCAATTTAAGTCTAATTATTAAGTTTAAATATAATGATTTTAATAAATGATGATGAGATCACAAAGTAGTCTACAGTCAAAGTGGCAGGTAGTAAAAATTTGCTATATCAAGACCATACTAAACCCTACCAGGAGAAACCTACTTTTTTCTCTTCCTCCTTTTATTCTCACCTCTGGGTACACTCAAATATTTCAATTTCTTTAATTACCCTTCTACAACACAAAATATGCAGTAACATAAAAACAGACAGGAAAACATCTATTTTTTAAAAAAAGTTTTATTGATACATTTTGTTTTTATATTACAGACTGAGGCCTCCATTTATAACAAAAGAAGAAAGTAATCTTCAAGCATATGAAATCTCTCCTATTAACCAAAGAAAATTGGCTTTTCCATCTCTACTGATTCCATTCATTCTGATACAAAAACACACTTAGAAATAGCACTAACGGGGCGGCTAGGTGTCGAAGTGAGTAGAGAGTCGGCCCTGGAGTCAGAAGGACCTGAGTTCAGATCCAGCCTCAGACACTTAATGCACACACAAACAAAAACCTAGCCGTGTGACCTTGGGCAAGTTACTTAACCCCAATTGCCCTAAAAAAAAAAAAAAGAAAGAAAAGAAATAGCACTAAGGTTGGTTATGAAGAAGAGCTTGCAAGGAGGGAGGATTTGTAGGCATTAGACAAACTAACCAAGAAAGTCAGAAGATCTTTCAGAATAGGGTGTCATCACTTTGGAGTGATTTCTGTGGAAGGCCTTCCTGGAGGCAGAGAAATAGATTCATTGACCTCTCAAGGTCCTTTCTTACCCCATACTGTAAGGAAAAGCAAGGGTGGTTGGTGTTTATAAAAGGCATCATTCAGTCTCCACCCAATTTGTAGGTGAGAGAGATGGGATCCCAGCTGGGACTTCATTAATGGTTTCCCATTATAGCTGTGCTCAGAAGTGTACTGTAGAGCAGGATCCCAGGATTTTGACTTGATTCAGGGTCATCACTTTTTTTTTTAATCATTAAAGTGGCCACATAGTTTTCACCAATGTGGCCACAGAATTTTTTTTTTTAAAGCAATTGGGGTTAAGTAACTTGCTTAAGGTTACACGGCTAGTCATTATTTATGTGTGGGTGCTCATTTTCTGAGGCCGGATTCGATCTCGGGTCATCCCAACTCTGAGGCCGGCGCTCTTACTGTGCCACCTAGCCGCCCCAGGGTCATCACTTTTGAGATTAGTGCTCAAACTTCTCCTAACTTCTCTCATTCATGACTTACTAATATAGACAGCTTGCAGACTTCAGATGGTCTCTCCAGGAACACATTTATAATGTTCTCAATACACCATGCCCTTGTGATGTAGGATTTGACGGATGTTCTTTATATTGCGTGTGATGATGTATTGTACTTCATGATGCTATGAGTGAATGGAAGATATATAGATATAAATTATTAGGCTACCCCTGGGATCTTGGAAGCAAGGTGATTTTGATTTTAATCGGTTTACCCTACTGGGAAATGTTACATTAGGAGTGAAAAATGAATGCCTGACCAACACACTGACATGAAGTTTATTTAGCAGTAAATGCTGGATTTGGCACACTTGGGACCTAGTTCTGCTCTAAAAAAAAAGAGAAAAGAAAATAAAATAAATGTAAGGACCTCTTCTGCTGTAGGGTCACTAGGAGTTTCATTGGATGAAGAATCAATCAATGAACATTTATTATATATGCCTTCTAAGTGGCAGGTACTGTGTTAAGTGCTGAAGATATAAAAAGAGGCTAAAGACAGTCCCTGCTCTCAAGGATCTTACAATCTAATGGGGGGCAGGGAGAGAGAAAAGTACAAGTTATCCCTTTTATAGAATGGAATTTGTCCCTGGCCTGGTGACTATACAAATACTGAAGCTTTGGGTGCTCCTGTATGGCAGGACAGTGAATGAGCAGCTTCTGTAAATCCTCCAGTGCCTACTGCTATTGTCCACAATTCTTCTCTTCCATGTTCCAAGCTCTGTGTGTGTTTGTGGTTCTAGCCTTGCTGCCAGACCCTGCTGTGCATCAGCTTTGGTTGATGGGTCCGGAATTGGCATCCCTGCGTTTAAGTTGGTGGTTAAATAATACTTGGGCCCATCTAGCTTTGGTTTGGAACCATGTCTCTCCTATTGTTCACTTTGCACTTATGTGGGAGATAGCTCTTTGTACTGAGTAGGGCTGTCTGATCACTGGCTTAAAACCTGTATAATTGGTAATGAATCTCGAATGTGGGCTCTGACAGCCCAGGAAAGTTCTAAAAATGGGGCCCAATCAAATAAACAGCAACTCTGTGATATCATAACCTCTGAGCTCTGCTCTTCTCTGTCATTGACTTTGTGACCTAAGACAGATCACTTAATCCCTGGGTCTCAGGTTTCTCATTTGTAGCATGGGAAATAGTGATAACAGCTGCAGTGACCTTGGGCAACATGTTCTTGTTGGACAAGACTGCTTTACACTGCTTAAAAGTGCAAATGACTAAGAAGAAAAACTATTGAAAATGACATGACGTAGGGATAGCCTATTACTCAACTCAAATAGATTTAACCTGAGGAATTAGCTGCCGTGATCTTTAATTGGAGCACAATTTGGCAGACAATTTTGGCCTCACAGCTTCCAAATACATTTACAATTGTATTTTTTTCTCCTTGTTTCTACCCTTTGCTTTTTAGTCTATAGACTTCTCCCTGTCTAAAGAAATTCTGCCTAAATTCCTTAAGGGTCTGACCCTTCCTGAGCTTTAGTTTATGCTCCTTTGTTCTTGTATTTGACGTTATCTCAAATAGTCTTGTAGAATCTTGCTTCTGCTCCCTTTAGAATTTTACATCCCTTGATGAGTCATTTTTTTCCCCTTCAAAAAACAAACAAACAAATCCCTATGTGTTTTGGTTTTCTCTCATTTTTATTAATATCATTCAAAATTTTTGCATTTTCTTATAATTCTGGTTGAATTTTCCAATGCAGAGTCTAGATATAGAAAGATCTAACAAAGTGAAAGGGAAGTGGGGAAGGGGAAAGGAATAAGCTTTATGAAGTACCTACTATGTTCCAACCACTGTGCTAAAAGCTTTACAAATATTATCTCATTTAGAGCAGAGGCAAGAGAACGTTGCATACAGTAATAGCAATACTGTTAGAAGAATAAACAACCAAAGTTATTCTGAGTATTATAGATACTCAATTCAACTACAAAAGACCTATGAAGGAAGATGCTAGCCACCTCTGCAGAAAGAACTGATAAATAGAAGTTTGCACAGTATGGTTTTACATATATGCATATAGAAATATATGCACATATATAAATATATGCTATACAGATAGATTTCTATGTTTCTATGTCAAATGATAGCCTTCTCTAGTGTGGGGTGGGGAGGAAGAGAAGGGGACAGTTCAGAACTTAGAATGTAATAAAAAATAAATAAAATCAAATAAAAATTTTTAAAAAATCAAGTATTATCTCATTTCTCCTCACAATATTATTCCCATTCTACATTTAAGAAAACTGAGGCAAACAGAAGTTAAGTGACTCGCCCAGAGTCACACAGCTAGTAAGTGAGGCTATATTTGAATTTAGTTTTTTCCTGACTCTAGGCACAGTTCTCTATTCACTGCACCACCAACTATAAAAGAGCATAGTGTATATATTTGTACTATATTCAGTAATATTTCCTTAGATAGGGGTAGGCAAAGTCTATATGGAATTAAGTTGTGCATCCTGGCATGAGGGCAAAGAAACGGATCATAGCTATAGATGGGTAATGAGGTAGTCTTATTCTTTAATAAATTCAATGATGAATATTCTATCCATCTTTCTATTCTTTCATTCATTCATTTATTCATTCAACAAATACTCACAATTTCAGGTGCAAATAGGCATAGCTAGAGTCTGGGTTTAAAAAAAATGAACTTTTTTCATATTACGGATTCTGAAGTTTTATACAGCCAGACGAGAAATACAAGGCAAATTTTATTTTGTTTTATTGATTTAAAAAAAATGCCAAAGTCATTTATCGATCTATGCTATAAGATGTAGTCCAGAACAACTGGTGGACAAATTGATCACATCCTATAGTCTGTACAACTGGACTCACCCTTGTATTTCTTTAAAAAAATATTGAGCTCAGCAGGAGAATATAGTAGACTTGGGGAATTAAGTCATTGCCAGATGGAGCCTGTAGGCTAAGAATAATAATATTAATAATAATGACTCGGATTTATATAGCACTTAAAGGTTTGTAAAGAATTTAACATTTATTATCTCATTTAAGCCATGCAATATCTCTAATATGTAACATTTCCCACCCATAGTGCCACCTTCCTCTGAAGAGGAGGAAAATATGTTTTATCATCTCTTGTCCAGTACCAAGATTTCCAAGGCATGTTTTAAGAATACGGAGGAAACAATTGGACCTGAAGTGCACATGTGAATCTACATCTTGTGTGGCATTGGTGAAATCCCAGTAACACCTCTTTTAAGTACAAATGCTTTGATTATCCATATTGGTGTTTCTTGTAGGCAAGGAAGAATATATACTGTTGGGTCATCTAGGTGGTGCAGTGAATGGAGCACCAGCCTTGGTGTCAGGAGGGCCCGAGTTCAAATTCAGCCTCTGACACTTAACACTTAACTAGCCCTGTGATCTTGGGCAAGTCACTTAACCCCAATTGCCTTGCCTTCTCCCCTGCAATAAAAAAGAATATATACTGTTGTTGTCTTAAGAAGGTGGTGGTATTTCTTCTATAATAAAGGCACAAGAAACGGTAGTTTAAAAAAACTGAATTCAGAGCAGCAGATGAGATATGGCTCAGCTGAAATGGGAAAATGCACAGCTAGAATATGTTTACTTTGCCTATGATCTTGTCCAGTCTTCTTGCTTTCCTCCTCCTTCTCCCAAACCTCTTCTTCACCTTCACAGTTGGTAATAATAGTCTACATGTCTGCCTCATCATCACCTTCTCTGTCATTAGGCTCAAATAGAAAAGATGCAGGTCCACCCCTGATTCAGCATTGGCCCTCTGTAGCTGGGTGTCAGCTGAGCCTGACCTCAGCTGCTCTGAGCTTTTTGTCTCCGTCGGCACATTTCAATATCCATTGAGCTTTGCTGCAGTGGCACAGGAGGATGGGAAAAGGTGGGAAAATGCTGGGAAATGGATGACAAACACACAATGTCCATGATTTCTTCCAAGCTCTAAAGCTGTCTATGTGATATTGAAAATGCCTGTTTCTGAAAGGTGGAAACATACACTTTTTAAGTAGCCTTTTGCTACTCTGGCTTTTGGAAATATATATCTTGCTTCTCGTGCTACCTCACGAAGGCAGGTATTGGATCCTTTCATTATAAAATTACAGTGAATTTTAGTCTTGGGGTAGTAGTCTAAGTCAGGAGTGATTGATGGTATACTGAAGTCTATCAGTGGGCATGGGAAAGTGAGGAGGAGTTTTATTTAGTGTCTCTGGGCTTGAAGACAAGCCCTTTCTGTATTGTTTTATTGTGCGAGGTAAACTTGTTTTATGTTCCTTGTTTTGGTATCTTCAGTTGCCTGCAAGAGAATTGAAGACCCTTGGGGAAAGCTGGAAATGAGTCAAATTGATATGTATCTATAGCTTGATGCTCTCCTCTCCATAAGCACCTTACTCTAGGGGTGGGACCTGGAAATAAGTTCAACTGATGTAATCATTGATGGTACTCAGTTGGACTTGATATTCCACAGTGCTTTAATTGCTGCTCTCACAAAGGCACAAGCTGTGTATGATACCAAGGATGGCATACTTCCCACATGTCAAACCACTGGAGGAGGGGAGACACAATACCATGACATTCATATTGTGTCTCTTAACCTTTTTCAATTTCTCTTCATCAAGCACTTTTTTTACTCCTCCTGGCAAGTCACATGCTCACTGGCTTTCCTGATCAAATCTTCTATCTCCACCCTAAGATCAGTCTTCATTTATCTGCTGTTCTTAGTGCTGCCTCAACAATTGGCTTCCTAGCTGGTACCCTTAAAACTCCCCATGAGCTACGATCACCAGCTACCTCCAGAACAACTGTGGAGGGAGGGAGATATGAACTTTCAACTATGTAAATGATAGTGTCCTTGTGCCTCTCCATCTATCTCCCAGTGTCCCAGATTCTAGACTTTCATAAGAACTACATGGAAAAAGGATAGAGGAGATTTTAGGCTCCATGCTGTATTTAGTACATGTTGGCTGGAAATGGTAGTTTGGGCTTTATAGAGAACCCCACACAAATCTAACTACAATTCAGAAGCCCACAACTTCCTTCTTTCCTTTCTTCCCTTGGGCTTCCTGTTTGAAAGAATTTAGTGACATTAATATAGTCTTGCAAATAGGTTAAAAAATTACCAGCTTATTAAGCCCTTTATCAAACTGAGGAAATCACTACTAGTTCTTCCTATATGTGTCACCATGGTGATAGATGACACTAATGCCATGGTGCTTTCATAGCCTGAGCAAATAGCAATGTTACCGAAGGCTCATACTGCCAAAGAATAGCAATTCTCTACTCTTCTGGACCTGAATTCAATCTTGGAGGTTTTTTTTTTATTTTTTATTTATTTTTTATTTTTTTGCCTTTTGGAGGGCAATTGGGGTTAAGCAACTTGCCCAAGGTCACACGGCTAGGTTTTTATTTGTGTGTGCGTTAAGTGTCTGAGGCCAGATCCGAACTCAGGTCCTTCTGACTCCAGGGCCGGCACTCTACTCACTGCGCCACCTAGCCGCCCCCAGAGGTTTTTTTTTTAAATTAAAACTCTACTTATCTTGTGATTTCTTATATCTGGCTCATTTCTAGCTTCCCCCAGATGCCTTCTATTCCTTTGCAAGCAACTATGGCTAGTAAGGGCAGGTAGATTGGGGTAATGGAGAGAGAACTGGGTCTGTCTCAGGAAGATCTGAGTTCAGATATGACCCCAGACACTTACTAGCTCTGTGACCTTGAGCAAGTAATTTAACCCCTATTTACCTCGGTCCCTCATCTGTAAAATAGGGACAGATTAGAGAAGGAAATGGCAAACCACTCTAATCTCTTTGCCAAGAGTTGAACATTACTGACCAGTGAGGCTAGCCAAGGCATGGAAAACAGGACATGTTTATCACACCCAACAAAGAATCCAGAAGGGACTTGTACCAAGTTCATAAGTAGCCCAGAAGACAACTGTTCCCTGCATTTGCTCTGGGTTTCAACTTGTATCTTGGTCTTGTGGTTCACCATATGTGAAAAAAAGAACCTGGGGTTGCTAGAGAGTCAAACACTCCCTTTGGCAAGTCAGACACTTTGGCAAGCTTCATCTTCCCAGGGGAGCTGTCCGGTTCTGCCATCTAGATCACCCATTTGCTTATGGCACAAATCCAGGTTTGAACTTTTCCCTCCTTCAAGTAAATCAAGAAATTAGGATTGATAGAGAAATAATGATTTCTTCTTGTGGACCTGAGCTGTACACATGGATCACAGCAGCTGTGCCTCATTGTCTCTCACACCTCTGTGCTAATTGTGCTTTGATTCCTGGCTCTCTGGTTTCCGAGTCTGGAATGTCCTGCTGCACCAACCTCCTTTCATCTCTCTGCTCCATCACTCTGCTGCTGCCTTCAAGTCCTTGAAGCATCACTCCTTAATGTCTGGTACATGCACAGTTCAGTGTTGTCCAATCTCTTTCTCTCAGCAAGGCTTAATTTTTCTGATGCAATATCATGCTAACTGCCTTCATGGTTGGTTCTGTCCCTGCTAGGTGTTTTCTGCTGCATTGGCCACTACCTCCTTGGGGATGAAATGGCCAGTGTCAATATGCTTCTAGGCTAGATAATACATTACTATGTCTTTTGTTAGTCAGGTCCACAGGTCTATCCTATTTACAAAAAAATCCTCTCAGTGACCCTGAAGACCTTCTGATTCACCATCTCAATAGATGGTCTTCAGTCCTCACTCCTACTTGAGTTAGGGTGACTGAATTGGATTCATTTTTTTCTTCCTTGGAGTGCATGAAAAATAGTGTCATCTTTCTCTATTCACATTTCTTTTTTTATTTTAAACAAATGCTTTATTAACTTCTGTTTTACATCATTCATTACCACCAGATTTTGAGTTACAATCATTTTTCCCCCCTGTTTTTCCCCTACCCACCCTCCCAGAATAGCACTCCCACAAGATATTGCTTCCTCCAATCTGCTGTCTCCCATATCTTCTCCTATACCCCCTTCGACTTTTCCATTAGAGGAAGGTGAATCTTTGTGTTCCAATGCCTGCACATCTTATCCCCCAATTACAAGCTAAAGAGTATTAATAATAGTATTTATATATATTTGAAACATTTAATCTTAAGACCTTGAATTTCAGATCCATTTCCTTCCTCCCTTGTCACTCATTCCCTCTGGGAAGATAAGTAATTCAGTATATGTTGTACCTGTCTAGCTATGCAAAACATTACTATAGTAGATATATTGTACAAGGCTGCTTATAATTCCCTCCCACTCCATTCCCTACATGATCCTGTCCCTCTTCTATAGTGGGTACTTCCAACCTCCCCTCCCCCCAAGGATGCCCTCCCATCCATCATCCCTCCTCTCATCCCCCTTCCCCCTATTCTGCTGTAGGTTGAGATATCCCATTTAGTATGTATGTCATTCTCTCCCTGAACCAAATTCAATGAGAATGTGGTTTTGCCTTTTTGCCTTCCTATTCTCCCCCTCCCTTGCAACCACTTCCTCTTGCTTCTTCTACATGAGATAGTTTACCCTACCCTGTCTCTCCCCATCTCCTCTTGCCACTTTCCTCTCTCACCTCATAATTTCATCCCTTGAGTATCCTCCCTTCCCAACAAATTCAACCTATGCCCTCTATCCATATATAACTGTAAGCATATACACACACATTCACATATGTATTCATATGACCACACACCCTTCTTCCATTATTTTCATAGTGAGAAAGATATCATCAGTCACAGTTATTGCTTTTCCATATAGGAATGTAAATAGTTCAACTTTGATAAGTTCCTTTTGATTTCTTTTCCCTGATTACCTTCTCAGGCATCTCTTGCTTCTTGTGTCTGGATGTCAAATTTTCTATTCAATTCTGGGTTTTTCCTCAAGAATGCTTGAAAGTCCTCTATTCCACTGAATGACCATATTTTCCCCTGAAACAAAATACACAGTTTTGCTGGGTAGGTGACCCTTGGGTTCATTCTCAGTTCTTTTGCCCTCTGGAATATCATATTCCATGCCCTTTGATCCCTCAGTGTAGAAGCTGCCAGGTCCTGGGCTATTCTGATTGTGTTTCCACAATATTGAAATTGTTTCTTCCTGGCTGCTTATAGTATTTCCTCCTTGATCTGGGGATTCTGGAACCTGGCTATGATATTCCTGGGAGTTTTCTTTTTGGGATCTTTTTCAGGAGGTGATTGGTGGATTCTTTCAACCTCTATTTTGCCCTCTGGATCTAAAACATTAGGACAATTTTCCTTGAGAATTTCTTGAAGGGTGATTTCTAGGTTCTTTCTTTGATCATGGCTTTCAGGTAGTCCAATAATTTTTAAATTGTCTCTCCTGGATCTATTTTCCAGGTCAGTGGTTTTTCCCATGAGATATTTCACATTGCCTTCTAATCTTTCGTTTGTTTGGATCTGCTTAACAGCATCTTGATTTCTCATAAAGTCATTAGCTTCCATTTGCTCCAGTCTAACTCTGAAGGAATGAATCTCCTCAGTGAAATTTTGAGATTCTTTTTCCATCTGGCAAATTCGACTTTTTAAGGCATTCTTCTCCTCATTGCCCTTTTGGGCCTCCTTTGCCATTTGAGTTAGTCTATTTTTTAAGGTGTTGTTTTCCTCAGTCAGGCTGTTGACCCTCATTTCATACTTTTCCTGCATCCTTCTCATTTCTCTTTCTAATTTTTCCTCCACTTCTCTTATTTGATTTTTAAAGTCCTTCTTAAGGTCCTCTATGGCCTGCAACCCACTCATGTTTTCCCCTGGGGCTTTTGGAGCAGGACTTCTGGCCTCATAGCCCTCCTCTCGCTCTATGCTTCAATCCTCTTTGCCCCCAAAGTAGGAGTCTAAGGTTGCATTTTTCTGTTTAATTTGTTTCCTCTGCCTTGGCATGTTGCCACTTGATTACTTGACTTTTGGGCTTGTTGCCACAGTATGGCTCTGGTGCCAGGCGGAAACTTTAGTCCCAAACATGTGGGGGGGGGGCAACTTCCGTTTCTGGCAAGCTGGAAACCCACCCACAACCTCCACCCCAGATCACAATCCAGATCCAGGGAGGTTAAAGCAAGAGCGATTACCCCCCAAGACTGATTGATGGATCTCCCTACTGTTCGCAGGCCAGGAGCTGGAGCTGCCTCTGAAAACTACAAAATGGCGTGTCTCCTCAGTGGCTTCTAGCCCCCGGGGGAGCAAGCCTACGCATTCCCCAAATACTGGTCCCAGAGTCCATAGGGCACTAACCTCTCACTTTGTCCTAGGCATGTCTATGTTGATAATTCTGGAATCGCCACAGCTGCTGGTGTTCTGGGGTCCCTCCAGCTGGCTGCTGGCCCTGCCGCCCTGGGGCTAAAACCGTGAGTCAGGTGGACCTGTGCTTGGCTCCCCCGCGCTGAGCTGTTGGTGCTGCACTGCTTCTTCCTGCAGGGCTGCTGGGCTGTCCTCAGTGGGAGGTTATCTTCTCTGTGTCGTTCTGTGGGTGTTGGGGCTCCAGAAGTTGTTCAGAGTTCCCTTTTACATAGTTTGGAGGTAGTCTGGGGGGAGAATGGCTTAGACGGGCTCTTTCTACTCCGCTATCTTGGCTCCGCCGGCCTCTATTCACATTTCTAACTTCAGCCATTCTCTCACACCAGGTTCTAAAATTACTCTGACTTTTAGAGAAGCTTCAAGGAAACAGTAGAATTACTAGAGGGGGAGAGACTAACTTGGTGACTGTTGCTGATAACTGACTGGTAATGTCAAAAGTTCAGATCCCTATCAAATTCTTCCCCAAGTTGAAAAATTTGTAGTACCTACAAATCACATTGGGTACAAATGAGCATTTTAGATGCAGACACATATTAACAAACATCCATGAATTTATGCATAGCATAGTTATATGTAAACTATACAAGACCGAAGGTCATATATATCTACATATCATATAGCAGTTAGGGGTCATATAGTTGGGTTACATACAGTAGATCTTACTTCTTATCTGTAGGCCATCATGCCCCACTCCTCAAATTCAGTATGATACTCTGAGAAGGTAAATGCTTTTAGACTACCTTGGTGAATTCTCCCCATCTGCCTTCCCTCCTCCCACCCCCAAATTAGCAGGTTTTTGTGAAGGTCAAAATCTTTCATAACTGGGAGGTCATCATGACAGTCACTTCCTTTAGTAATATAATAACATGCAATTGTTGGGGCCATCTCCAGTTGTCCTGATATATATCTTGTCATTGAATGCAGATGGCTTCAGAGGAGAAAGTGAGGCTGGTGACTTTGCACAGCTCTTCCTCACTTAAATAGATTCTCTTTCAAGTCATGACATCTCATTAAGAATGAAGGATAAAGAACAACAGCATGCAATTGTATGATAGTTGTTAGTCTGCTTGCAAGGACAATGTTATGACCTAACTTTAGCTAGTATGGAAAGCCCAGAAGCCTACTCTTCCCACTTCCCAGTCCCCAGTCAATGATAATGGATAAGCTATTGCAAATTGAACTCATGTGTGAATTGGAAGTATCCAAACCTTTCTTCAGATCTGGTATTGTCTTGGGAAACTTCTCCCTAATAATATTAGTATGGCTCATGTTTATTCCCATCCAATTACCCATCTCTATGCTGATGATTCTCAAATCTACCTACATGGGGTGGCTAGGTGGTGCAGTGAATAGAGCACCAGCCCTGGAGTCAGGAGGACTTGAGTTCAAATCGGGCCTCAGACACTTAACACTCACTAGCCGGGTGACCTTGGGCAAGTCAACCCCAATTGCCCTGCTTTTCCCCCTCCAAAATAAAATAAAATAAAAACAAATCTGCTTACACTGTCTTAACCTCTCTGCTGACTTCCAGTCTCATATCTCATCTTTTTTTGGGGGGAGGGCAATTAGGGTTAAGTGACTTGCCCAATGTCACATGGCTATCTTGTGTGTGTGTGTGTGTGTGTGTTGTGAGGCTGGATTTGAACTCAGGTCCTCCTGACTCCAGGGCCGGTGCTCTGTTCACTGCACCACCTAGCTGCCCTCTCATATCTCATCTTAAACTTAACATTTCCAAAATGGAACTTATTACCTTTCCTGCTAAATACCCCCTCCCCTTTTCTAGTACCGTAGAGAGCAACACCATCTTCCCAGTCCCTCAGGCTCACAACCTAGGTGCTGTCCTTGATTCCTCATTACCTCTTACCCCTCATATCCAAGGAGAAGTAATTTTATCTTTGAAGATTCTCTCAAATATACCCACTTCTCTCCTCTGTCATTGCTATCATTCTGGGGCAGGCCCTCATCATCACGTGTCTGGACTAGTACAATAGCCACTGGTGGGTTTCCCTCCCTCAAGTTCCTCCTCACTGCTATCTACCTTCCATTTAGTAACCAAAGTGCTTTTCCTAAGGTATAGGTCTGATCATGTCACCCCCCTACTCAATAAATTTTAGTGGCTTCCCATCCACTCAACCTCTCTTAATTCTAGTGTCTTCTCTCTTTTAGTTATTTCCTATTTCTCCTGTATCTATCTTGTTTGTACATACTTCTTTGTTTTCTCCCCCATTAGACTGTGAGTTCCTTGAGGTCAGGGACTGTATTCACCTCTTTTTATATCCCCAGCACTTAGCAAATCTTGGTACATTAGTAGGTACTTAATAAATACTTATTGATTGACCAAGATATCATTTCTGGGAACAAATGAAATTAACTCATGTTTTCAGCTCCCCTGAAAGCAACCAAGGATATCAATAAACATTTGAACACAAAGAAAATTTATTATAAAGTATATAAAGGTAGAAGTAGAATTTACCTTTAACTCTGAGATATCTTGGAAATAGCTAGAAGTAGAAATCTCTCATGCTGAACTTTTTTTCTTCCTGTCAGTTTCACACACAGTCCCCGAAACTCACAATACTATTTAGGGAGTGTCTGACTTGCAGGGTGAGGGGTAGACTTCACTGATGGGTTGGCTATATATCTAGCTGCTTATCTGTTGACCTTGGGATGTCCTTGCTCCCTTCTTCTGCTGTCCATTTGCCTAGTCTATATCCTATCTATCTTAACTACTGATTCTATCTATGAATATCAGGCTTCCACAGTTCCATTGCAGGTCTTGGGAATCCATGATGCTTGTTTACCAGCTACCACCTTTTCTTTTCAACTGTATAACCTAGAAACTCATGGCTTCTTTGTGTCTTATCTGCCACAGCAGTCCAAGTTTTCTTCCAGAAGCACTTCTTCCTCTAGTGGCTTTCCATGTTTATTTGTGGAGGGCTCATAGCATTCTGGGAAAATGGATCTTTTCCTGTATTTGCTACAATAATCATGACAACTCACATGTATTTAGTAATTTCTTGGCCCTCCGCCCCATAACCATGTGAGGTTGTTAGGATACTATCTTCTCCATTTTACTGTCAAGAAAACTGAGCCAAAGAGAAGTTATCTATAAATGCAAAAATCAAGGTTTCTAAGAGAATTTTAGTTCAGTGCTCATGTTCTATTTTAATTAAAATACTAAATTTGCTTATAACTTGCATTTCCTTTTAGCATAACTCTCTTTTCTCTGCTTATTGTAGACTGTGTTACTACCCTGTGGGTGGACATGGTTGTAGCACAACTGGTCCATTCATTTTGATATCGTCGCCATTGTTAGCAATACCTGTATCCAAACTGACCATGCAACAATTTGTACTATCACAGAATTTCAGAGTTGGTCAAGGTCTCAGTGATCCTCTAGTCTAACCTATACCTGAAAACAATCCTTTCTATGATATATGCCACACCCACCCAAGGGATCTTTCCAACCTTGCTAAAGACTTCAAGACAGGACTTTCTGACCAAAGGAGTCAATTCCATTTTTGGATAGCTCTGACTATTAGGAGGCTTTATTTCCATTGAGCCTAAATTGACCTCGTTGCAAATTCTACCCATTACTCCTAATTCTGCCCTTCTTCCAAGTACTCCTCTTCTTCCCCCACAATACACCGTTGTGCTTGAAATTCCGTTAGTATTCATTCCTTTGGAACAAGAGATCTTGAAAAGTCCTCTATTAAAAGACAATGTCCCCAAGAGACAGAATATCTTACCTTTTATTAACTGATGCTTCAGGGGGTTATGATAGCCATTGGAGAGAGAAAGGCCCTTGAGAGTAGAACACAGGACAAGAGAGATAATAGGTAAGATGGGGGTCAAGGAGTAGGGAGAAGTACCAAGGAATAACAGAAGGGGCCCAGAAGCCAAACTTCCATGATTTACTTATTTTGGCTTGTGTCATCCTTGATTGTGGGGACTTATATTAATTTTTGAGATGACTTAAGTGGTAGGCATTCTTTTCAGTACTTTGTATCTTCTAGACCTAGCTTAAGAGTTGGCATTTCATTTAGAACACTGATAAGGATGTATGTTTTCTCTGGGAAAGGAAACCAACCGACTTTAATGGGACCAGATGATTATTAAATCAGCCAGTCTGGGCCCTAGAGTTACCATGGGGTTTTAGCTTCAACAAATTTATTAAGCATCTACTACAGGCAGATCTCTATCTAAGATTATAGCTTAGGGACAAGTCACCAATCTGGATAGGTGGAGGTCCATAGTAAGTACACAACAGAGATACAAACCAAATCCTCTAATGATATCTCCCCTCTAGATGACAGCTGCCTTCTACAAGCATATTGTTAAAGGGACTATGGTTATCGTAGCATTTTCCAACTTGCAGTTGTAGAATTCAAGAGGAGAGTTTTATCTGAAAGAAGTCTGTCTTTCTGAACAGTAAGATTCAAATCTAAATGGATGAAATGATTGGAATCTTTAAAATAAATCATTTTATGTTAAACTCAGGTCATTTTACCTTTAGCTTCTTTGCTGAAGAACATAAGGGGAAAAGAAGAGCAAATCAGTTGACAAGTAAGTCTTTTTAAAAAACAAGTAAATGCTGTCTTTCATAATTCTCTTGTCAGGGCTTGTGAGGGGAGCTTCTGGCAGGCCAGTAGTTCTGAAAGGCCATTGATGAGAAAGCATCTCTTATAAACAGCTTCTGGTATTAGGCTTGGTGGGTTAGGACCAAAGACAATACTCAGGCAAGGTTCACTTTGAAAACATCTTTGTCCTTGTGTGTTGCCTTTGCTTTGTTCTGATCACATTCAGGAGAAAGGAAGCCCTTAGTCTTAGAGACACTTTCCTTGTCTTTTCTGCTTCATTACTTTCATCCAAAGCAACTTAAAAATGTTGTCATCTATCCTCCCATCAGCCATATGAGATAGGTAAATTATTAAAGAAAACAATTGAGTTTATTTTTTTTCCAAAACTGGTTCCAATTTCATATTTTCCTTGTAGAAATTTTCTTGTGGAATTTTTGTTTTCCACTCAAAAATATCAGTACTTCTCTGGAACAAGATCAGAGATGTTTCAACACAGGCTTCACTCAATATGTGCATACATATGTGTGTGGATGGGGTGGAGAAGTGAAGGTAGTGATTCTGGGCAAGAGCCCAGAAAAGCCCTCCAAAACTTTCCAGCATTTGACAGTCATGGGTAGTTTTTTGCTCATCTGACCAGCATCTCACATGGAATTTTCAGGACTCATCTTAACTCAAGTTCTGTTTAGGGAAAGTGAAATTCCTTTGTCTCATAAAGAGATCTGAACAAACAGTCCCAGGTTCATGCTGGGTAAATCCTGGCCAGCTTTAATTTTTCCATAAAACTTACAAACTTTGTCCCAGTTACAAGGGGAAAGAGAGAGAGAGAGAGAGAGAGAGAGAGAGAGAGAGAGAGAGAGAGAGACAGAGAGAGAGACAGAGAGACAGAGAGACAGAGAGACAGAGACAGAGACAGAGACAGAGACAGAGAGACAGAGACAGACACAGAGACACAAAGAGACAGAGAAAGATAGAGAGAAGCAGAGTTAAAGAGAGGAGAATAGAACAATCTGTGTCTCCCTCCTTTGTTTACTCTTTTGCTAATCTTAGGAAAAGTTCCATCTTCCTAGTTACATGTTAAATCAGAAGAGCCCAAGGTCAGATTTCACATCAGGAATCTTGTTGTAAACTGAGAAGGGAGTGTCACCTTGTCTTCTACTGCCCGTGGATCTAGAAGACAAATAAATCCTTGACCAGGTACCTCTCCCTGTTCTCCAGAAACACAGAAAGATCATAGGAGCATAAATAATGATTCTAGCATTCATATAGCACTTTAAGGTTAAGCTTTACGTGTCTCATTTGATCCTCCCAACAATGCTTTTTCTCCATTTTACAGATAAGGAAACTGAGACTCAGAGAGGTTGTGTGGTTTACCCAGTGTTGCCCAGCCCGTATCTCAGATAAAATTTAAACTCAGGTCTTCCTGGCTCTAATACTTTATGCATATACCACCTAACCATGTGGTAGATTTAGATCTGGAAAGGACCTTGAGGGTCATTCACTCTACTCCCCCAAAATTTACAGGTGAGGAAACCAAGGCCCAGAGAGGTTAAGTGTCTTGTCCAACATCATCACATGGGTAATAAATGACAGAGCCTGGGTTTGAACTCAAGTTCTCTGACTCAGGGGGCAGCTAGGTGGCACAGTGGATAGAGTGTCAGGCCTGGAGTCAGAAAGACTCATCTTCTTGAATTCAAATCTGGCCTCAGACACTTACTAGCTGTGTGACCCTGCATAAGTCACTTAACTCTGTTTGCCTCAGTTTCCTCATTTGTTAAATGAGCTGAAATGTCAAACCATTTGAGTATCTTTTCTAAGAAAACCCCAAATTGGGTCATGGAGAATCAGACGCTACTGAAAAAAACTAAACAACTACAGCAGCCACCTCTGACCCCGAATGTGGTCTGTGGCCCTACAGTCGAGGGCTTCCCTTGGGGAGAATTATATGACTACCTTATTCCCTAGGCTATGAAGAAGACAGCATTCCACCTTTACGGGAAACCCCAAGGAGGGTTTAAGGAGCCTTTTTCTCCTCTCCAACTTGAAGCCTGAGGGCTTAGAGTAGAGAAATTAGAAGAGTGGCCCCTCACCAAGAAAGAAACTTTGAGAAGGTACGCTTCAAAGGCATAATTCCAAAACAACTTATTCTGAACCTCTAAGGAGACTTGTTCAGTTGTTTTTAGTCAGGTCCAATTCTTTGTGACCCTATTTGGGTTTTCTTGGCAAAGATACTGGAATGGAATACCATTTTCTTCTCCAGATCATTTTAAAGGTGAGGAAACTGAGGCAAACGGGTTAAGTGACTTGCCCAGGGTCACAATCCAGTAAGTGTCCGAGGCCAGATTTAAAATTAGGAAGATGGGTCTCCCTGACTTCAGGCCCTGCTTTCTATCCACTGTGCCATCTAACTGCCCAAGGCTTAACATTGCCAATACCTTATTGCTTTGGTTTTGCTGAGAGGCCATGCTTGTGGGCAGTCTACCTCTTGGCTGGAATCTCATGGTCTTGAGTGCAAGTGGTGTGCCAAGGCTATCTTCTCCTGAATCTTCACCTTTATTTCTCCCAGTCCCTCATGCTGATTCACTCATCACCTAAACCATGACTCTGTGCCCTTTCCTACCCTACCCTCATCTTGTTTCCTCACCGATTCCTTCCTTCCCCTCTAGATATGCCCACCAAATAAATCACTTTTCTTTTTTGGAGGCAATCAGGGTTAAGTGACTTGCCCAGGGTCATACAGTTAGTAGGTGACTGAGGCTGGATTTGAACTGACGTCCTCCTGATTCCAGGGCAGGTGTTCTATCCACTGTACCACTTAGTTGCCCTGAAATCTTTTCTTTTCCAGTTCCTTCAGATGATCATCATACAGAAAGAACTAGCATCCTAGGTGCTCTTCTCTTGACACTCTCTAGCTTATCAATTCCCTTTCTAAAATGTAGTACCCAGACCTTATTTTTAATGCTCCAGATGAAAGAGGGCAGTGTTATCACTTCCCTGTCTTCTTGTACCTTACATCTTTCTCTGTTCTTCCACCCAGTGAAATCAGTCTTTACTGTTGCTCACACAAAATGCTCTCTCTCAACTCTGGGCATTTTTGTCGGCTTTCCCCCTTGCCTGGAATGCTCTCCCTCCTTATCTTTGCCTCCTGGCTTCCTTCAAATCACTGCTAAAATCTCTTTTTCTCTCTGTCCCTCTCCCCATCCATCCATCCATTTATCCATCCATTTGTCCATCCATCCCTCCATCCGTCCATCCATCTGTCCGTCTGCCTATCTGTCTATCTATCTACATCTGCTTTTATTTACTGGGAAGGGATTGAGAGCAGCTGCCTCTGGCTGTAGGCAGAGTGGTTGACATATGTACATATTGGCTACTTGCCTCCACCATTCTCTACTTTATCACAGTAGGGGAATAGTCTTTAGTGTTTCCTGTAGTTGTGCTGTGCCCATCACATAGACAGTGGCCACCATCTACAACTGCTTTTCCCTCAGCCAAGGCCCTTCTATTCCAGAGGCAAATATTGCCCTTACAGGTTCCTTCCAGGATACATTTGTGTAGTGAATAAGGGTTCCCACTTTTTCTCTTTGCATCCCATGGGTGTTTTTCCATGGCACCTGTGTCCATTTAGTTCATCTTACTGTGCCAGACAGAACCTGGCATCCATTGTCTCCTGTAGCTGCTCTGCTGGGATGGAGGGGGTGTTATTGACACCCAGATTTCCATCCTAGTAAAGCAGAGAACAAATTGAACCAAAGCTGCTGATGGCCATGGTAAGCCATTTGCCCCTTGGTTCATACTGATGGCCAAAGCTATTCTCTGGACAGCTCCACAGACCAGATGCCCTTACCATAGTCTTAAGGGCTCTGCTTTTGTCCCTGTTACCTCAGAATCCCCATAGACCTTCAGAGCTTACCTGCTGTAAAAATTTGGATAAATATGCATGGCAAGAACCCATCGCCCATCACAGCGACACCTGAGAATGCCCCTCCTTCCTTCTCCCCCAGAGAGCTTTATGAGACTGTCTCTGCACAGCGATAGGCAGGCAGTTTCATACTTGAATTTAGTGAGGAATTTTGACCTGGAGGCTGCCAGAAAGAGATTGTGTTATAGGAGTAAATAAGATCAAGTGAACAAAGTAAGGAGTTCAGTTCCAGGTTACAAGGGAAGCAGATAGCATGGCCCCAGAACAGGAGAGAGTCCAGGAAATCTGTTTAAGAAAATCTAGGATAGCTGATGAGCCAGTACAGCTGGTCACTAGAGGTATGGGGAAGTGTTGCTGTTCAGTTCTTTTCCAGTTGTGTTTGACTTTTCATGACCCCACTTGGGGTTCTCGTGGCAAAGATACTAGAGTAGTTTCCCATTTCTTTCTCCAGTTAATTGTACATATGGGGAAACTGAGGCAAACGGGGTTAAGTGACTTGCCCAGGGTCACACAGATAGAAAGTGTCTAAGGCCAGATTTGAACTCCAGATGAGTCTTTCTAGTTCCAAGCCCAGGACCCTATTCACTATGCCACTTATCTGCTTTAGTGAATGCAATGGAAATGGGGTCAGAGGTCCTGTATTCAGATCCTGACTCTTCTACTTACTATCTGTGTAATTTTGGGTAAATCTTTCCTGATGCCTTCAACTGTGAGTACTACACTCCCACTAATATGTATTTAATTACTTTGCATTTATTCTGTTTATATTTATTCTGTATATAGTTGCATATAGACCTGTTGTGTCCCCCCCATTAAAATGTAAATTCCTTGTGAGTAGGTGTTATTTTAATCTTTCCCCCTACCACAATTCCTACCACAATGCCTGATGCTTAATAAATGCATGTTAGTTGAATAATTGATTTGAGAATGCTGAGCTTCAGTCTCTACACCTGTAATGCCTAGATAGTCTTGGCTGTCCTTTCCATTTCTAGAACCTGTGGATTTTGTCCAAACAGGGTGAAAGTCTAGATCAGTCTAGCTGAGGTTTGAGGTTATCCCTAAAGAGTACCAGTTCAGCCTGGGAGCAAGGCCTCTTAGGCAAAGCATGGTTCAGAGATGCCCTGACCAAGCTGTTTGCTGAGCTGTGGTTGCTTATGAATGCTTGTGGCTGATTCATATTATTTCCTATTGGCTTTCTCAGAGACATATCTCCTGTGGGCTGGATTGCCTGTCCTTGTAAGACCCCAGGGCTAAGTTGGTTTATTCCCTGATAAAAGCTTCATTTGTAAGAGTAGATCCAACTTGTATTTACTAAAAGGAGCCTGTTAAAATAGAAAAATGGTAGCAATCAGAGAACATTTTTCTATCCATGCTATTTGCTAGCACTTCTTCTGAAGGAAAAGGGAGGCAAACTCCTTACCATTCTAGCCCAACGATTTTGCAATTTTCTACTGACATCGATTATGGCTTATCTAAGTCCATAACAGATCTATCTTACACATAAGATAGAATGTAGCTTTAAAAAAATCAGAAGAGATTGTAGGGGGGAAAAATCATCCTTGTCTTCAGATAAGATTTTGTATTATGATAAGTCACCCCTACCAGACACCTCATCCTAAGCAGAGGTCCCTCTGTAAAGATCAATATCGTCACTGTACCTGAGTGGCAAAGAAATATTTTCCCCCTACACATTACAACTATATTCAAGAAGCATGAATTGGTGAAGACTGACATATCCCTTCTGTCTGATTGCTATCTTTGAAAAACCATGTTACTGCACTTCCCTGAGAGTTAGCATGCCCATTTTGAACCTCTTAAAATATAACTTCCAATTAGAGAAATCTGAACAAGGGGAGAAAAAGATACATGCAGAAAGCCAAGCATAATATCAATACTTCTTTCTCATTCTTGATTCTTGTTCGAATTCATCATTCCACCTAAAAATTCATTATAATAAAATACTCATTAAATAGAAAGGGATTTTCCCCCCCTCTCTCTCACCCATGCATTTCAGGGATCTTCTTATCCCATAGACAAAAACCAAAGAAATATTTGACCAGGAGGGAATAAGACTCATCAGATGTCTCTTTTTGTCCACAGGGAATACCTTACTAGATTCCAAACCTGCTTTTAAGGGGAACAGCTGGGAGATTCTGCTACTGTGAAGCTGCAGGTGTTGTAGGAAAGAGAGAGGGCTGGATTTGGAGTCAGCAGGATCTAGGTTCAGATCCCACCTTTGATACTTGACTAGCCATATGGTCATGGGCAAGTGATCAAATTCTCTGAATCTCAGTTTCCTCATATGTAAAATGGGATAATAATACCCAAGATACCTCCTTACAGGGTGATTATGAGCCTTTCATGAAATAATATTTGTAAAGTACTATATAAACTCTAAAGCATGATATAAATGCCACTTTTTATTAAGAGAGAAGTGTAATTTCCAAGATAACCATATCTCAAGCCATAGAGGTCTATATAAATTAATAATAATAGCATTTTATTTGGGAAGGTCCCAGATGGAGCAAAACATCTGTTATTTTTCATTTGTCTTGCCAAGGCTGTTTGGGGTCTGAATGAGAGAAGAAGCCCTTACTAACAGGCAGTGGGGGGAAGGGCTAGGAAAGTCACTTTGTCTCAGTGTGTCTCTGTTTCCTCATCTGTAAAACGAGGTGAAAGGGAGTCTGTAATCCTATGATCTTATGTTTGATGTATGACTTTTGGCCTGTATCCCTTGGCCTCCCTGTTGTTAGTGATGCTACAGGGGAAATGAGGTGATTAAACAATTATCCTATCACTACTTAGCAATGCCTTATCTCATTTCTGTACTACCTATTAGTCACTTTTTTTTGTTTGTTTTTGTTTTTTTTTTTTTTTAAGCAATTGGGGTTAAGTAACTTGCTCAAGGTTACACGGCTAGTCATTATTTATGTGTGGGTGCTCATTTTCTGAGGCCGGATCTGATCTCGGGTCATCCAAACTCCGAGGCCGGCGCTCTTACTCACTGCGCCACCTAGCCGCCCCGTTAGGGCAATTGGGGTTAAGTAACTTGCCCAAGGTTACACGGCTAGGTTTTTGTTTGTGCGGATTAGGTGTCGGAGGCCGGCTCCGAACTCAGGTCCTTCTGACTCCAGGGCCGGCGCTCTATTCACTGCGCCACCTAGCCGCCCCTATTAGTCACTTTTGCAGTTCGATTTGGCTCCCTGTGATCTTTTATCAGGACATTTTGAAAGCCAAGTCTCCAACTTGGCTTCCATAGGTTAATGTCATGCAGTAAAAACTTTAAGGAAATTTCCAAGGAACAAAGTCCCTTCATAAAAATATTATTTCCTGGTTCGGTTTATATGAGCTCCTGAATTAGGCATAATTCTTATCAGGAGTTTGAAATAAAAAATTAGGGAGAACTGAATCTTTGCCTGTGGAAAGTACAGATCCAACAAATTCTCCTTGACTTTTGGGAGGCTGGTTCCCAGAATGTCCACGCCCACTTGGAGAACCAGTCTTCTAATTGCTGATTAGAGAGCACTGTAGTATAATGGAAGGAGCACTGAATTTGAAGCCATGAGATCTGGGGTTATAGTTAGGCTATGTGGGACTTATTGTCCCACTTCAAGCAAGTCATGACCCCTTCTTGAGCCTCAATTTCCTCCTCATCAAATCCTTCCAACTCGGAGTCTCATAGTCCTGGGTGCTCCTATAGGGGTGGAATTTGATGTGATGGGTCAATTTTTGGTATCAGCATCTCTGCCTGGTTTTTAATGTAATAGAATTGATCATTTCATCTAGGAAGTTTAACAGACAAGAATGCTTCTACTCACATTTTACTGCTTCTGAGTCAGAGTCTGATTGTGTAGACATTTAAGAGCATCTTTGGTCAGTTTGCTTGAGGAGATGGGAATAATAATATGCGAGGAATAAATATATTGTCTTTAAAATCATGATTTTCCAAGTGTTCTTACACGTATTATCTAATTTGACATACATAACAACCATGATAGGCAGATCCTAACTCACAATTATCATTTTCATTTCACAGATGAGGAAACCAAGGCTCCAAATGGTAAAAATCATTTACCCCAACTCACATGACTTTGAAAGTGAAAGCACCAAGACCATGCACCAAGTCTTCAGACTTAGAGTCCAGTAATCTTTCAATCCACTTCAGTAAGTTTTTGTTGAGTGTCTAGCATATTCAAGGAAAATGTTGGGGATCCAACCCCCTATCCACCTGCCTCCTCAGGTCCTAGGCAGCACCTGCCCTCAAGGAGCTTCCATTCTTACCAGATGACACTTACTGAGTGCCTACACTTGTGGGCTGTGGAGAAGCCAATAAAAGAGATAGTCTGTCTTCTAGGACACAAGCATCTTGCCAGCTGGCAAGCTGACAAAACCCTCCTCAATTATAGCCACTTTTGAGTTTATATCTTTATAAGAATAGAAATGCAGGAACAGCTCAAGGGAAGATTTTTGCCTTGATGAGCAGTTTCATGAACATTCAGCTCATTCTACCAGTCTTTCTAATTCTTGATTTTGTAAGGCTAAAAATAAACTACACCCATCCATAATCATGCCATCTGGAGGGCAGTGCACCTGTTATTTATTTATTTTTCTTCACATGCAGACTGAATATGCCCATCAGGTAGATACCAGGTTTACCCTGGAAAAATAAGGTATAGATTTAAGACAATTGCCTGGATAATTTCCACTTAAAATTAAAAAAAAAAACTTTTGCTTGAGATAATCAGAAAATTACTCATGCTTATATAGCATAAATAGAAAATGTATCAAATGTACAGTTAAATTAAGTCAATGCTGATAGACATAGGTATCAGGATCCAAGGGACTTCCCCAAAATTATGATGGGGACTGGGAAGAGTGCTGGACCAGATGTCAAAAAGACCAGAGTTCAAATCCCTCCTTAGATACTTCCTAGATGTGTAACTCTGGACAAGTCACCTGACTTCTCTGTGCCTCACTATTCTCATGTAGCCATAATAATAGCACCTATCTCCCAGCATTGTTATGAAAATTATATGAGGTAAATATATGGAAAGTCCTTTGTAGACCTTAAAACCCACATAAAGGCTATTATAAAAATGTTTTCATTTCCTTTTCATAGTGTTCAACAAGGGGGCATTTCTCAACTGTTCCTCTCTATCAATCCCCAAGTGAAGAAAGGTCCTTGAGCTAATTTCCTGTAAGTTCCCACTATACTGCAGATAGCCAAAGGCAGTTGGTCACAGAGTGTTGGTAAAATGATTTTTTGCCACCATGTGCTAGCTTTCTTGGAGCATAACATGAGCAGCAATCAGATTCCAAATGAGAGGCAGAGGCAGCATTCCACCAGCCATACTGTCGCCACATTGCTGGGATGGAGCCCTGCAGCAGGCCTTCTCCCTGTAGGCAGGACCCTGTGCCAGATCTCCCTTTCGGTGGCCTGTGCCAGGCATTTTGCTTCTCATCGCTTGAAGTGATGAGGCACTGGAGAAGCCTGGTGCAGAGAGATCTCTGTTGGATGAGCTAATTCCTTAAATGAGACAGGGCTGCTATTTGGAAAGCTTCATAGCTTTCCAAAGGAGAAGGAGTAAAAACAAACCTTTTCCCTGGCGATCTTAACAGACATGTGCCGGGAAACTGTTTGGTACTAATTGTTGTGAAAATGTGCCAGGTAGGCCCCTTTCACAGGCTGGTTCCCAGTTGCCAACCATAATTAATAGTGCTACAGTCTTCAAGGCCATAATGCTCATCAGTTATTAATTAGCAATTCATTTTGTTGAATAAATAATACTTATGATTGATGATAGATCTTGTAATTGGGCACTAGAAGTAGTCCTCCAGGGAATGGCTTTCCAGCAAGTATTAACTATGACACTGTAAGCTAAGAAACTGAGGGTCGCTTAAGCAAAGCTGTATTAAACAATTGTGACATCAGCAAGGTGTTTCCTTTCGATAGGAGGAAAGTCACTCTGGAAAACAGGCTGGGTATCTATAGCACCTGAGTGTTAATCACTTCTGGCTACTTAAAGCTTCTCTCCTCTCTCCATTTTCTTTGAAGTCTGTAATCAACACTCCTCCTTAAAAAGCAAATTCCTCTCTATCTGCATCATTCTATTGGCTTTGCATGACTCTTGTGATTGGTTCTAGTCCTATTTTGTCCTAGAATCACAATAAAGATTTCAGGTGGAAAAATGCTCTTTCAAAAAAGGCAGTAATTTAAATTTCTATTTGAAATTATCCCTTCGGTTAAATTTGCTGTAGATTAACAGATTTTGCTGCCCAATTGATTTTTTGGCACTGGAGTGGAGATCCATCCGGCAGAGATAAAGTGGGGTTCATTTAGCACACCCTTTCCAGGGGAAAACAAGGGCCTTGTAAACAGAACCAGCCAAATCTCTTTGTTGACTCCTGAGTGAAAGCAAGACAACTGGAGCAGGTCAGCTGCTGACCAGATGCTGCCTTCAATTAATATTCCAACCCTAAAAGACATTTATCGCTCACTGTAGAAGGCAGAGCAGCTGAGTAATAAAGGGAACCACAAAAGATCTTTTGCAAAAGCATTCATAATGACTAAATTGCTTGAAATAAATCAGCCTCCCACCCAAAATAAATACAGTTTGTACAGTGTGTATAAAACAAATTTCTGATGTTTGGAAAAAGCATCGACAAAGTGGGAACTTGTCTGTGACAAGACCACACAACGCACTTCATTAGCACGGTGCATTGTTTTGGGGTTTGGTTGTTTTTTTTTTTTTAACTTCCTTCTTTTCCCTTTTAGTTGAAAAGGGTTAATATGCTGTAAGATCTCATTGCCAGTTAAATAGGTCCTGCACCCTTTTAAGGGAGTAAGAACAACCTGCAAAAGAGCAAGTTAAAAAGAAACCAAGAGACTGTGTTGTAATGCTAACAGGCAATTAACAAACTCATGGGTGTTAATTATTTTCATACTGTATCATGTTCAATTAGCTTAGTCCCTGCAACAAAGGCAGCCATGAACAATTGCTTTGATAGGCGTGCAGTGCTTCATTTGTAGTTAATCGGTTTAAGCCTTGCAGTTGCTAGGCTACCTCAGTCTCCAGAGGTAAAAGGCTGCACAGATGCACTATGTTTAAATGACTACAGAGAACTGTTTAAACTCAAACCATGTATAACTCTTTATTGATTTTTCACAGAAGATCTCAGCTCTGATGATAAGGTTTTGATATATTTTCCTGCTACAGCCAGTCCCTTGGAGTATTGCAGAAAAAAAATCTGTCAATATGCTTCTATTATGATCTCTTGATCTGTGCCTATAAAAACCTTTAGCCGCAGCCCTTATTATAAAATAATGGAAGAAGCAATATCTGACTTTTTTTTCCCACCCTGTAATACATGAAGATTTTTTCCCCTTGCTATTGCCTTTGGATCCAAATTACAGGACTTCCTCTGTACCCGTGCTCCAAAATAATAAAGAAGAATTTCTAGCACTAATTAATTTGATTGACTCTCAGCAGGAAGGGATCAGCTGTAGCATCATGAACTTTAACAATAACTACCAACTGATGGGCAGTTCACATCAATAAGACCATCACTAGCCTCTCTCTCACCTGTCACCAGGCGGGGAGTGAGCAATAACTGCCCCCCTGCAGATGCACACTGCTTAGCACTTTCTGCCCTATTAGCAATTTATAATGGTGATCAAGAAACAGTCAGCGGCAAATCAAGACAACTGTCTGGCTGCCTGTTTAATTGGCCTTGTTTGCTTTTTGATAAATGGCTCGTGACTGCTATAGGCCCTTGTATTTTGACTTTTAATAGGCCATTGTGATTAGACTACCAACAGATACTAGGTCAAAACGGAGGGAAGGTGCAAAAAATGTTAATTAATATCAATAATAGGCAATTATTAGTTAGACAGAAGGACCTACTAGCTGTGGGCTCTAATGACTTAGAGTTAACTTGAAGAGAAACGCTGCCAAATTAGCATAACTGTGTAAGCAGACTGTGTGGTAGATCCTAGCAAACATCTGTTATGTTAGTAATTCAAATAGAATTTCTGCCTTTGGAGTGATATTTGCAGCATCAGCAATCCCTCTTGGCCATTTCAAGGCACTAACAATACCCTAGTGACTGGTGTCCTTCCAATTGGGCTTCATTTCAGTCCAAGAATTAAACTGCAACTTTTCATTTGGATTGTGCTACTGAGATGCCCATCCTCTTGGCTCCAGCCAGTAGAGATTAGGTGAGGGGATTCTTAATGGCAGCACTGGTAAAAACTGGAGCAGAGAAGTATAGTGTGGGTCAACTAGACTTGAGGAGCAACACATAGCTATGCGTGTGTGCCTGTATATATAACACAGAACACATACACACATATTTAACACAGAACACATCACTTAGTCTCATAGGGTTCATGAATTGTTCTTTGTGTAGCACAGGCATAAAGGCATGGCCCAGATTCCTTCCCATTCTTTCCTTTAACTCTCACCAGTCTTTTTCTTCCTGGACTATTGCTAACGTGTTCATCATAATTGCACCCATGCTAGTAGGTTCGTGTGCTTTCCCAGAAGGAGTGGTCAGGCTGCTACAACCCACTTTCAGGGCTCTAGGGGTAACTCTGGTGTGAGGGAAACTCATGTCTATATTCAAAACTACAGCTCCTGAGCCCCAACCAGTGTGTTTCCTGTTTACACTCATCAAGCAGAAAGATACCATTAACTCTTAATCATGAAACATTTGTTAGCCAAGAAAATTAAAGCAAGAATAGCTGTAACATAACATTTATTCAATAGAAGATAAAATTAGGAATAATTAAAACGTAATAATTCACCCATAAGCTTGTGTCACACTTTTCTACTAATGTACACAATACCTGTGGAGGAAAGAGTGAGCACAAACTTTCACAAATCTAACAGTGAAACACATGTATAGGGAAATTCATGTACTTGGGTCAGTCCCTTCAGGGAACAGTCTGCACTATGCATCCCTTGCTCCTTGTCTGGGTCTCTCTGGTCTTCTGCTAGATGAAATGGCTTCTCTGCTTCTCTTTTTGCAAGAACAGTACTACTTAAGCTCTTTTTAGCTAATTTCAGTCTAAAGTTTGAGATCTGCAGAACTTCTTAGATCTGTTCCCATGGCTAGGTACTGAGGTAGCATGACACTCAGTGAAAAGCTGTTTCCTTTAATCCTGGGATCTGTAAAGCTATTCAGGTCTTGTTTTCTGTAGACTTTGAAGGGGTTTCCCCTCTTAAGCCATAGAAGACAGCAAAGGCAATGAAAGCAAGTCTTTGAGGGTTCTCTCTCTCTCTCTCTCTTTCACTTTCAAGCAAGACAGATTTTCCCTAGACAGCTTATTGAACAGCATGGAGTGCTGCTTTCACCAATCAGCTCCCAGCATCAAAGCTTTCCTCCAATAAGATCAGTTATATGCAAGAACTACTGAGAAAGAGACTATTATCAGCTGTGTTCAACTCCTCTCAGTTTCTCAGCTCCAGTTTCTCTTCTCAGCTTCTCTTCTCCTGACTTCTTGGCTGACTTCTCAAGTGGTCTTAACTTCTCATTCTGTCACTTCTGGTGACTCAAACTGAAGCCTACTTAGCACTTTTGGCCAAATATTTTACATATCTACTGGACCACAACTGTAGTACTCAACTGAGATGCCATTATTAGGACTACCTGTTATTCCATTACTTGTAGGCAACCATCTTTAACTTAGTCTGAGAAACTCAAAATTTATGCTTCTGTCAGGTATGACACAAGTAGATAATATACAATTTTTTTTGTAGTCCCAACCAATTCTTTGATTTGAAGTTTTCCAGTAACAAAACACAAAATCCCACAAATAGCCATATTCAAATGAAATGCTGGGAAACATACGCTCCAGCCATATCTAACATTAGTCAATGCTTTTACCTCTGAACTGCTTTCACTCAGGTCCTCTCAGGGTTTTCATCTGAGGAAATGTTTTCTCTTAGATCTTCAAAACTGTCTATTTCTCCTCAAACTGCCTTTCTATGTCAGATAAATGTATTTCCATACTCACTTGGGTATAGAAATATATCTTGCCTTACAGGAAAGGGGAAATGCAGTTAGCAATAGTAATTGTGAAAGAAATTTTGAAGCAAATTTCTCTGATAAAGGCTTCGTTTCTCAAACATACAGAAAACTGAGTCAAATTAATAAAGGTAAGAGCCATTTCCCAACTGATAAATGATCAAAAGATATGAAGAGTTTTCATGAAGTAATCAAAGCTATTTATAGTCATATGAAAAAATGCTCCAACTTACTACCGACTGGAGAAATGCAAATTGAAATAATTCAAAGACACTACCTCATACCGGTTAGCTTAGCTAATAGGGTAGAAAAGGAAAATGAGAAATGTTGGAGAGAAAGTGAGACATTAATGCACAGTTGGTAAAGTTGTGAACTCATTCAACTATTCTGTAGAGCAATTTGGAACTGTGCCCAAAGGGCTATAAAAACCATGCGTACATTTTGAACTAGCAATACTACTACTAGGTATGTATCCTAAAAGAGATTTAAAAAAGAAAAGGACCTATATGGACAAAAATACTTATAGCAGTCCTTTTCTGGGGATAAAGAATTAGAAATTGAGGGAATTTCCATCAGTTGGGGAATGATTGAGCAAACTGTAGTATGTGATTATGATAGAATACTATTATAACATAAGAAATGAAAAGCAAGATGCTCTCAGAAAAACCTGGACACAGCATGGGCTGATGCAAAGTGAAATGTCCTGTATACAAAGTAACAGCAACATTGTAAGATGATCAGCTATGAATGACTTGGCTATTCTCAGCAATACAATGACCCAAGACAGGAGGGGAGGTCCGTGTTTTCTTTCACAACATGGAAATATTTTGCATGACTACACATGTATAACCTGTATAGAATTGCTTGCCTTCTCAAGGTGGGGAGGGAGGAAGAGAGAATTTGGAGCTCAGAGTTTTAAAAGTGAATGTTAAAAAATGTTTTTACATGTAATGGGGGAAAATAAAATCCTAAATAAAAGTTTAAATGAACATATTTCCCCTTCTTTTTCAGTAAATTTAATGCCATATAATAAAGGGACTATACTCTAAATTTGTAATTTTAATGATCCCAATCCTTTACATCCTTGAAACTCTAGAAAGATTATAAGAACTTTATAAGTCAGAATCTTCTCTAAACCATAGCTCATGAGCCCCCTTATTAGTTAGTGAAAGGATTCAGCTCAAAGTAGTGACATTTAATCAAGTATCATAATAACAAAAGTAGCAATGGAAGTTCCTTCTCACAATTCTGGAGTTCAATTTCCCTCAAATACATACACTATCAATGGGAAGAGTGAACATGCATAGGGAGACATATACACATGGGGAACACATGTAGTCAGAGCACTTACATAGAGGGACTACTTGTGTTTCTCATGAAGCAGATCAACAAATGTGTTTGGATGATGCTATTGTATTATTTTTTTCTGTGTCGTCTTCACACCAGCTGTCACATTCTATCGTTCCTTGCTGGTTATTGCTCTCTGCTAGTTCCCGTGGGGCATTTGATTTCCAATTCCACTTGTCTTTGGCTATTGAGCTATCTTAGGGCAACTTAATACTTTGTCTACTACTTACTGGGGCATGCTGTGGTTAGTAAGTTGCTCCCCTATAAGGGAGGGCCATAGCTCTGTCAGACAGGATTTTGTCCACCATCATCATTTATAGAAAATGTATTACTAATTGCAGGGGAAGACATTTTCAACCAGATCTTTTATCCTTCCACTGTGTCTCCAGCTATAGCGTTCACTTGAAGTGCTCTCATCATGACTAGCTGCTATTCTGTCCATCATTCTTGAAGGGATGCTGTGGTTAGCAAGGTTTTCCTCACCAGAGAGGGATATAGCTCTCTCTCTTCACCACTTTTAGCCAATGGCTATGAGCTACTGTGGGTTACAAGGCAACACATGCTTAGGTTGATATTATATCTACTACTTGAATTATTCTCTCAAGTGTCTCATCTTAACTCCCACGGTTCAATTTTTGTCTTAATTATGATTCATTTTGATTCTTAGTTTTTTCCCATATTTTCCTTGGTTGGAATATCCCCAGCACTTTATGTCCTAAAATGGAGGAGCTCAGTGAAACTGTGGTCTAGAAAATCACTTTCCCCTCGCTTCTATGCAGATCACAAGGTTTAGTCTCATTGGAGAAGACTGAAAAATGTGGTGACCTTTATCTCAATTCCCCAGCAACAAATCATAACCTTGTCTGTTGCTGCTTTTTCTATATAATTTTTATGATATCATTTGTATTCATTCTCCTCTCTGTGTTTGCATATATAGATGTACTCATGAAAAACTGCCTATAAAGTGATCTAAAGCAGTAGAAGACACAAGAAAGAGTCACAATTAGGGAAATGATATCAAAGTCAAGAATTTTTAATTCCATTTTCCATCTTTACCATTGATAACAGGTGACGAATTGGGCAAACTATGAAGGATCAGATACAACTGAACAACAACAACAAATCTGAACACCTAAAGATTCTAATAAGAGATCAGGACTGGAAGACAGAGCTTTCCTCTATAAAAGGAGTATTTTAGCAAATCTCTCTCTCTCTCTCTCTCTTTCTCTCTCTCTCTCTCTCTCTCTCTCTCTCTCTCTCTCTCTCTCTCTCTCTCTTTCTCTCTCTCTCCCCCCGTCTCTCTCTTTTTTTGTTTTTTGTTTTTTCTCTCTCTCCCCCTCTCTCCTCTCTCTCCCCCTCTTCCACCCCTCTCTCTCTCCCTCCCTCCTCTGTCCCCCCCACCCCATCTTCTCTCCTTCTTCACCCAATTGTAACACACTATAGTAGCTGGTTGCAGAAGTATCTGAAATTCTCTTCCTTAAAGCAAAGCCTCCAGATGTGATCAGGAGAGATGGAAGCTAAAGGGAGAAGCAAGAAACATCACATTTCCCCCTATGAGTCATCACTCAAGGTGCTAGAAGCACTGAGAGAAAAACAGAGCCAAGAAACTGGTGTTCATCCCCTCTCCCTCTGCCTTACCTTGCTGGCACCTATGTCTCACTGTGTTCTCTTATTCTGTTAAAGGCCGTAATTGACTAGTTTAATCTTATTTCTCATAAATACCTCTTGTTGTCCCTGTTATTGCATTTTATTGTGATCTGTTGTTTGGGGCATAAAGTTATGGGACAGAAGAGAATGACCTTTCCTAATGCAAGGCTGGGATTCTAAGCTCAAGGGAAAAGAATGGCAAACCAATGCCAGAAAACCCAAATGAAATCAGGAAGTCAGACACAACTGAAAACAATTGAACAACAACATATACACATGTTGTCTCTACTGAGTAAGCTTCTTGAAGGTAGGAAATGTTTCATTTTTTCCTCTGTATACCCAATTCAGTGCCTGGTAGGCAATTAATAAATACTTGTTGCTTGATAGGGAAAAGGTGCTATACACATATATTCATATATGTGTGTATACTATATATATATATATATATATATATATATATATATATATATATATATATATATATATGGAGGGAGTATACACACATACACACTGCGTGTATGTATATGGACACATATGTATGACTATTTTTTTGGTAAGGTTTATTAAAATTATTTCTTACTTTGCTTTTATAGGTATCACCAGCATTTAGCTAGTTTTCTTTTAGTAGGTTTCTCTTAAATAAATACAGAGGATGGATCTCTGAGGTATACCCTTTGAGACCTCATGTTCTAACCAGAAAACTGATTTTTAAGACCTATTTGGTTAAACATTTTTTAGTCTTTAAGAAAAAAATTTTCTTCTAGAGAGATCTGAACTGGATAACATATGAACCTTCCATCACATAGAGGAACCTCTCGGGCAACATCTTTTGGTCAATTGTATGGAAATATACAACATTTGGGGATCAACTGTGCTAGGGGAAATGGCATGACTTTTCACTTCTGTCATCACAGAAAGTCATCGAAAACCTTCAGACTCTGGGTCTATGGGGAATTACCAGTGGTTTGTTTGAAAATGTTTTCAAATGGGAAAAGTCAGTCATTTAAAAATACATCTAAAGTATTTCATTTTGGTTTATAATCAATATTAACTAGAAAACTTAACCCCTGATAAGTGTATTTTATTATTTTTTCCTCTCAGAATGTGTCTTCAAAAGGTAAAAAAAATTCAATGATTATATTAGGAAAGAAACAAACAGTAAAAGAAACTTTGAAAAGGAGCCAATAGTTAATCCACAGCATACAAAACAATTTCATGTTATGTTTCTGCATTTTGAGGTGTTTAAATTTATTGTCTTAATTTAGAAACCAGCACTTTGGCTTTTTTGTTTTTATTTTTCATGCATTAAAAAGCACAGTTATGGTAGATATATAATAACTACAATTTTTCTACACTTGTCAGGCTATAGAGGCTGCGTGAGGGTAGTGGCTAGTGTGCTGAAGATAGTCAGGAAGACCTTGGCTCAAATCCCTCATTTGACAGATACTATGTAACTTAATTTAATCTTTGTTTGTTTCAGGCAACCACCTATGATTTACCTTCTAAATCAGAAGATTATTATCTCTGTTGGTCGGAAGTTCATGCTGTAGAAGTCATGTATTATTTGTGTATCAATTATGTCAAATTTTCCAAAAAGTTGTACCATAATTCTTTATACAAGTAACTAAAATATTAGTTAATTCATCTAATATAAATTTAATATTATCACAAGCATTTTTCCTACTGCATTATTGACCCATGAGCTGTTGTGTTTATCACACTAGGGATATGATGGAAAATCCTGAAATTCCCACCTGGTAAAGTCTAATACAGGAGAAGTAGAATTATAGGCTTCAGATAGACACGATCTATTCTTTTAATGGTGTATTTTTTGGTAGGAGTGATCTTATAGTTGTGCACAAAGCTTTCCTTGAAGGGGAAGGGAAGGACCAATTGTCATGCTTACCCCAGAATAAGCAAGCATAGCTAGACAGACTGACCAATATACACACTATATGCACATCTTTTTGTTCACCTTCTTTGCATACTTATGAATGATGTACAACTTATAAGGGCCAAATACTATGTAGCACTTGTCTTTTTAGGCATCCTTACTCCAGCCCCCACATGCCATTACTACTAATAAAAGCTCTTTGTGTATATATCTGGAGATAGGGCTTCACTGTCATTAAGAATGTCTCCAGAGATACTGGCAAACTAAAGCTATGGGCTTCAGTGTGGTGACCCAAGAGTATTCTGTAAGGGGACATGCAGGGATGCTTTCTGGGAAACTGTGGGTCACATGTAGGTACCACTTGCTGCTGCTTAATACAATGATTAATGATGCTTTGCAAATGCTCATACCCGACTGAAACAACAGGTAGATTCTCAAGAGGCTGCTCCCTCATCTCTTTGCCTTTGGCAATTTTAGTGGCATTAATAACCACTGCACAAGATGACGCCCGACACACTAAGACACACACACATATGAAAACAAGGGGATATTGAATCTTCTGGATGCTTCCATACTACCACTACTACTACTAATATAATGGCTCCTACTTACATAACCACTTAAAGTTTACAAGGTATTCTCGCCAACAGTGTTATGATGCAGCACAAATATTGTTATCCCCATTTTGTAGATGAGGAAATTGAGATTTAGAGGATCGAAGTGATTTGCCTACTTTCATACAGGAGTGCAGCAGACTTGGATTGGAACCCATCTGTCCTAAATCTAAGTCCTTTGTTCTTTCTACTACACCATATATATTTCTTTATGGAGAAGTTGAATGAGATGAAGCTTCCTCTAAGATGTCTTCCCAAATTAATCAGATAAAAACAACTTGCTTCCTTGATTGTAGTTATATCCCAAATTATTTTTATTCCCTATATGTTACTACCTTATTGTCTAATTAAGTTAAAGCCTTCCACAATCTGGCCCCCTTCCTACCTTTATAGGCTTCTTCTGGGTTGTGTGAGGCAACCAGGGAGGACTAGCACCTCTGTCATGAGCCTTTGCTGAGCCCTTTTCAGGGCTGCTCTTTGTCTTCTGTGTCCACCTCTCTCCCAGTTTTTATCTGTGGCTCCAAGAAGCTGTAGCATTAGCAGCAGCCCCACCCCAGTGGAAACAGCTCAGCAGATGGGCTAAACCAGGTTGGGGGGTAACCAACAGACTTCAAACCCAATGGTTAGTTAGTGGAATGTGAAGATTTTCCCTGCCTTAATGTGCAGACGAGAACATGAAGTTGACCAAAGAAGGTGCTATGGAACATTGAGATTTTGGTCAGGTATAGAAGATGCCAAGGTCATCCACTGCATCCCAGATTGTCACTGATCATCTTGACTTTTGTCTTGTGACTGGACTTTGCTGACTCTGGAAGAGAAAATGAAGCTGGTGACTTTGTGCAATTCTGTCTCACTTAAATCCAATCCACATACAAGTCAAGACATTACGCTATGATGTCATTGATCCCGTGAAAACAAAAGATGAACAACAATAGCCTTCTTATACCCTATGCCTCCCTCCCTGACTTCTCCACCTTCCATATGTGTGTGTATATTTGTATGTATATATACACATATACCCTACACATATACATATGTGTAGGACATATATGTAGGACATACACATATATGTAGGATACTTATGGCATATATATACATGTATATAGTACATATACCTTGTATATTTATATATGCACACATATACACACATGTATGGGGGGTGGAGGGGGCAGGGAGGGAGGTTTAAAGTCTGTATATCTGTCTATCTGTCAATGTCTATCTATACCCTACGATCCAGGGTCACTGGCCTTGTTGTTCATGCTCTGTGTTCGTGGTTCATGTTCATGCTCCACTTCCCACCTCAGGGCCATAGGCAGGATTTGGACCCAGGAATTTTTTTTTATCTGTCACCATAATAATTTTATAGTCTCAGAAGAATCACAATTTCTGCTGACCCAAAAAAAGTGGGAAGGAAATAAAAGTTTGTTAAGCACCTACTACATACTACATAGTGCACCAGGCATTGCATTAAGTGCTTTTTTTTAAGAGGGCAGTTGGGGTTAAGTGACTTGCCTAAGGTCACACAGCTAGTTTTTGTGTTAAGCGTCTGAGGCCAGACTTGAACTCAGGTCTTCCTGACTCCAGGGCAGGTGAATCCGTGCCACCTAGCTGCCCACACAATTAAGTGCTTTTTAAATATTATCTCATTTGACCCAATAATCAGTGGTAGCTCTAAGTAGGCTTGAGTGTTACCACAGTATGACTTTCTTGGGATGAATGGCAGAAAAGACATGATCAAGGACATGCATGGCCAAAAAAGGAGGTGGGCTAGTCATATGGGAAAAGTGAAGGGTAATGGAAGCAGGAGTACTGTATTGATACCTAGAAAAATAGGAAAAGAACCAGAAGGAAAACTTCCATAAGAATAGGTATGTCCTGGTGGGGGCGGAGCCAAGATGGCAGAGTAGAAACAGCTCATCCAAGCCACTCTGCCCCCAGATTCCCCCCAAACTATGTAAAAGGGGACTCTGAACAACTTCTGGAGCCCCAGCACCCACAGAACGACACAGAGAAGCTAACCTCTCGCTGAGGACAGCCCAGCAGCCCTGCAGGAAGGACCAGCGCAGTGGTCTGGGACCTGGCAGCACGCAGAGCGCAGAGCGCAGGAGCCGAGCCGAGCCCAGGTCCACATGAGCCGAGGTTTTAGCCCCAGGGTGGCAGGGCCAGCAGCCAGCTGGAGGAACCCCAGAACACCAGGAGCTGTGGCGACTCCAGAATTATCAACATAGACATGCCTAGGACAAAGTAAGAGGTTAGTGTCCTATGGACTTTGGGACCTGTATTTGGGGAATGCGTCAGCTCCCTCCCTGGGGGCTAGAAGCCGCTGAGGAGACACGCCATTTTGTAGTTTTCATAGGCATTTCCGGCTCCCAGCCTACAAATCGTGGGGAGATCCAGCGATCAGTCTTGGGGGTAATCGCTCTTGCTTTAACCTCCCTGGATCTGGATTGTGATCTAGGGTGGAAGTCGTGGGTGGGTTTACAGCTTGCCAGAAACAGAAGTTGCCCCCACACGTTCGGGACGAAAATTCCTCTATCTGGCCTTAAAGCCATAGTGTGGCAACAAGCCCAAAAGTCAAGCAATTAAGTGGCAACATGCCAAGGCAAAGGAAACAGAAAATGCAACCCTAGACTCCTATTTTGGGGGCATAGAGCAGGAAAAGGACTGTGAGGTCAGAAGTCCTGCTCCAAAAGCCCCAGGGGAAAAACATGAGCGGGTTGCAGGCCATAGAGGACCTTAAGAAGGACTTTAAAAATCAAATAAGAGAAGTGGAGGAAAAATTGGAAAGAGAAATGAGAAGGATGCAGGAAAAGTATGAAATGAGGGTCAACAGCCTGACTGAGGAAAACAACACCTTAAAAAATAGACCAACTCAAATGGCAAAGGAGGCCCAAAAGGGCAATGAGGAGAAGAATGCCTTAAAAAGTCGAATTTGCCAGATGGAAAAAGAATATCAAAAGTTCACTGAGGAGATTCATTCCTTCAGAGTTAGACTGGAGCAAATGGAAGCTAGTGACTTTATGAGAAATCAAGATGCTGTTAAGCAGATCCAAACAAACGAAAGATTAGAAGGCAATGTGAAATATCTCATGGAAAAACCACTGACCTGGAGAATAGATCCAGGAGAGACAATTTAAAAATTATTGGACTACCTGAAAGCCATGATCAAAGAAAGAACCTAGAAATCACCCTTCAAGAAATTCTCAAGGAAAACTGACCTGATGTTTTAGATCCAGAGGGCAAAATAGAGGTTGAAAGAATCCACCGATCACCTCCTGAAAAAGATCCCAAAAAGAAAACTCCCAGGAATATTATAGCCAGGTTCCAGAATCCCCAGATCAAGGAGAAAATACTACAAGCAGCCAGAAGAAACAATTTCAATATTGTGGAAACACAATCAGAATAGCCCAGGACCTGGCAGCTTCTACACTGAGGGATCGAAGGGCATGGAATATGATATTCCAGAGGGCAAAAGAACTGGGAATGAACCCAAGGGTCACCTACCCAGCAAAACTGAGTATTTTGTTTCAGGGGAAAATATGGTCATTCAGTGGAATAGAGGACTTTCAAGCATTCTTGAGGAAAAAACCAGAATTGAATAGAAAATTTGACACCCAGACACAAGAAGGAAGAGATGCCTGAGAAGGTAATCAGGGAAAAGAAATCAAAAGGAACTTATCAAAGTTGAACTATTTACATTCCTATATGGAAAAGCAATAACTGTGATGATATCTTTCTCACTATGAAAACAATGGAAGAAGGGGGTGTGGTCATATGAATACATATGTGAATGTGTGTGTATATGGTTACAGTTATATATGGATAGAGGGTATAAGTTGAATTTGTTGGGAAGGGAGAATACTCAAGGGATGAAATTATGAGGTGAGAGAGGAAAGTGGCAAGAGGAGATGGGGAGACAGGGTAGTGTAAACTATCCCATGCAGAAGAAGCAAGGGGAAGTGGTTGCAAAAGAGGGGGAGAATAAGGAAGGCTAAAAAGGCAAAACCACATTCACATTGAATTTGGTTCAGGGAGAAAATGACATACATACTAAATGGGATATCTCAACCTGTAGCAGGATAGGGGGAAGGGGGATGGGAGGAGGGATGATGGATGGGAGGGCATCCTTGGGGTGAGGGGAGGTTGGAAGTACCCACTATAAAAGAGGGACAGGATCATGTAGGGAATGGACCAGGTGGGGGGTGGGATGAGTGGGAGGGAATTATAAGCAGCCTTGTACAATATATCTACTATGATAATGTTTTGCATAGCTAGACATGTACAACATATACTGAATTACTTATCTCCCAAGAGGGAATGGGCAACAAGGGAGGAAGGAAATGGATCTGTAATTTGAGGTCGTAACATTAAATGTTTCAAATATATATAAATACTATTATTAATACTCTTTTGCTTGTAATAGGGAGATAAGATGTGCAGGCATTGGGATGCAAAGACTCACCTTCCTCTAATGGAAAAGTCGATGAGGGTATGGGAGAAGGTATGGGAGAGAGCAGATTGGAGGAAGTGATATCTTGTGGGATTACTATTCTGGGAGGTTGGGTAGGGGAATAATGGGGGGGGGGGGAAATGATTGTAACTCAAAATCTGGCGGAAATGAATGATGTAAAACAGAAGTTAATAAAGCATTTGTTTAAAAAAAAAAGAATAGGTATGTCCTCCATGAAGGATGTGTGGAAGTACTCAGATAAGAATGGCACAAGATGAGCAAGTATTCTGGGGCTGTGTTCCATATCAGATACAGAGGAGAGCAGAATCCTAGAAGACTGTCACACAGATACCAAGCTAGAGAAGAAGGGTGCTGAAATGATTGATGGCCTTAGAAGTTCCTCCTGGATCTGTGATGGACCTTCATGCATCACCTGCCCCCACATCTGTGGTATCAGGCAGCAGTGGTCTTGGAAAGCACAGTATCAGCTGCAAAGTGTAATTTGATGCTGAATTGCTTATGTAAATACAGATTAAAACCCCTCACTTTTTATGTTGCTTACCAGCCAATCTCATCTTTTTATCTGACTTTAATGGTTTCAAGCACCGATTGGTCAGAGTCCACTTATCTGAGTTCATAGATACTTTTTTTTTCTGTGCACATGATTGGTATTTTTGTTAGGTCTTGGTATATATCCAGCAGTTTTAGTACCCTTAGTCTTAGGGGAGCTATTACCTGGTAGGGGGTGGGACAAGGGGAGTAAACCTATACTGGACAGTTTCTCAGAATTAGCCTAGGGATGACACAGTTAAGCTAACAGTAGCTTTTTTCCAAGATCATTCTTAGAATAATTTTTAGCACATGTACTGTGTATGCTGTCCACCTTGAAATAATAGCCACCAATAAACTGCTGCAAAATTTGCATATACTTGGAATTTTTTAAAAAATGTGCTTCTCTAATTAGGACTGAAGAAAATAGTTTTTTAAAAATATATTTTATTTTGCCCAAATACATGTAGAAACAATTTTTAACATTTATTTTTTGAAAATTTGAGTTCCAGATTCTCTCCCTCTTTCCCCTTCCTGCTCCCTAAGATGACAAGCAATTTGATGTAGGTTATACATGTTTAGTCATGCAAAACATATTTCCTCTTTTTTTTTTGGAGGGGGGAAGGCAGGGCAATTGGGGTTAAGTAACTTGCCCAAGGTCACATGACTAGTAAGTGTTAAGTGTCTGAGGCCGGATTTGAACTCAGGTGCTCCTGACTCCAAGGTCGGTGCTCTATTCACTGTGCCACCTAGCTGCCCCTAAAACATATTTCCATATTAATCATGTTGTGAAAGAAAACAAAGACCAATAAATCCTATAAAAGTGAATGTTGGAAACTAAAAATTAATTTAAAAAAATCACAGACCAAAAAAAAAAAAAACCATGAAAAAATAAAGTGAAAAACTTTATGCTTCAATCTACATTCAGACTCCATCAATTCTTTCTCTGGAAGTGAATAGCATTTTTCATAATGGGTCCTTTGGAATTGTCTCAGACCATTGTATTGCTGAGAATAGCTAAGTCACTTATAATCAATCATCATACAATATTACTGTAGACACAATGTTTTCCTGTTTTTGCTCTCTTCACTTTGCATCACTTCATAGCAGTCTTTCCATGTGTTTCTGAAAGAATCCTATTTGTCATTTCTTATAGTACAATAGTATTCCATGGCAGTCATATACCACATCTTGTTTAATTATTCACCAATTGATGGGCATCCTTTCAATGTTCAATTCAGAGACATTTGCTATAAAAATTTCACCCCCTCTAGATTTCTGCTTTTCTTCTAAACTTGATTGCATTGGTTTTGTTTGTGTAAAACCCTTTTAATTTAATTTAATAAAAATTATCCATTTTACATTTCATAATGCTCTCTGTTTCTTATTTGGTCAAAAAGTTTTCCCTCATCCCGAAATGTGACAAGAAAACTAGTCCACACTCCCCTAATTTGCTTGTGGTATCACCATTTATGTCTAAATCGTGTACCCATTTTGACCTTATCTTGGTATATGGTGTGAGATATTGATCTGTACCTAGTTTCTGCCAAACTGTTTTTCAATTTTCGCAGCAGTTTTTGCCAAATAGTGATTTTTGTCCCAAAGCTTAGATCTTTGGGTTTATCAAACGCTAGATTACTGTGGTCATTTACTACTGTGCATTGTTTACCCAATCTATGACACTGATCTGCCACTCTGTTTCTTTGCCAGTACTAGATTGTTTTAATGATTACCACTTTATAACACAGTTTGAGATCTGGTATGGCAAGGACACCTTTAGAAAATAGTCTTAAGGTATACAGAAAAGAAGAAATTAAAGTTAAGCAGAAAAAATCTCCTTATAGATTAAGACAAGGAGTTAGGAAAAAAGAACAGGGCTCTAGGTCGTTTGACTGTTTTTAAATCTGATGCTAGTAGCTAAATTGCCTGTGATTGCTTGCTGGGATTAGAAGTAATACCCCTCGGGGCGGCTAGGTGGCGCAGTGAGTAGGGCATCGGCCCTGGAGTCAGAAAGACCTGAGTTCGGATCCGGCCTCAGACACTTAACGCACACACAAACAAAAGCCTAGCTGTGTGACCTTGGGCAAGTTACTTAACCCCAATTGCCCTCCAAAAAGGCAAAAAAAAAAAAAAGAAGAAGTAATACCCCTCTAAATTTTACTACCTGGGACAATGTCCTATTTATATGGACATAGTTCCATGTCTGAGTTTGAGTCCTAAGGAAGAAAACAAATTTCTTTCTTTCTTTTAAAATTTTGTTTTCCACTTAATAGTATTTTATTTTTTCCAAGTATATGTAAAGATAGTTTTCAACATTCACTTTTATAAGATTTTGGGTTCCATTTTTTTCTCCCTTTCTGTCCTCCCCTTTCCCCAAGATAGCTTGGAATCTAATATAGGCAATACAGGTATAATCATATTAAATATGTTTCCACATTAGTTATATTGTGAAAGAAGAATCAGAACAAAAGGGAAAAAAAACCACAGGAAAGTAAAAAACAACAAAAAAGAGGAAATAGTATGCTTCAATCTGTATTCAGACTCCATAGTTCTTTCTCTAGATGTGGATAGAATTTTCCACCATGAGTCTTTTGGAATTGTGTTAGATCATTATACTGCTGAGAAGAGTTAAGTCTATCAAAGCTGGTCATTTCACAGTGTTGCTGTTATTGTGTACAATGTTTTCCTGGTTCTGCTCACTTCACTCAGCATCAGTTCATGTAAGTCTTTCCCAGCTTTTCTGAAGTCTGCCTGCTCATCATTTCTTATAGCACAGTAGTGTTCTATTATATTCATATACCACAACTTGTTCAACCATTCTCCAACTAATGGGCATCCCCTCAATTTCCAATTCTTTGCCACCACAAAAAAACCTGCTATAAATATTTTTGTACACATGTGTCCTAGGGACCAAGTTTCTTAAGAAGAATTCTGACTTTTTGTATCAAAGCAGACATAGCAAGTTTCAGTGGCCTGAGCCCCATTCACCAGTTTTGCAACTTTCTACTTCTGGCCATTTGAACCTCTTCTGTACTCTTAGATATCCATGAACTAAATGAAAACAAACATCTGTCTGCAGTAAATATTCTTTGAGTCCTTACTTGGACATTGATTCTTCAGAAAAATCAAACCAAGCCAAAATAGAGAAGAGAGACAGATTTCCTCCTATTTCTTTGGGGCCCACTCTCTGACTTTTAGGTCTGCTATGATTTCTTTCAGATATAGTACACCTGGTCCAGTGTTTATTTCCAAGCAGAGTTATATCCTCTGCATTTGGAAAACAGTGTTCTGAACATTTGCCCACAAACTACTTCTCAAGGATTACTAAAATCCTTGCTTCCATTCCAGTCAGTTCAATAAATATATTTATTCCTTCTTCTAGGAATAAATAGATAATGGTGGATATGATAATAGATAGATAAATAAAAAGAGGGAGCATCTTGGTCTTGGCATGTATATCTATTATGCCTTTATTAGTAGCTTTCCCCATGGCTACTCATCCTGGTTTTATATGAAATACCCTAGAGAAAGAGAGCCATGTGTCCCGGAAGGAATGATGTAGTGACATTGGGGATGTGATGTGCAAGAGGATATGGCCTTAGTGGGGTGAAAGACCAAGAGGACATCTCTTTCATCATTTCCTCAACTCTTCTTTTCTTTCAATTTCTAACCACTGTTACGATCCTTTTGTCTGAGGATGCTGACCCCCACAGTCCCACCTCTGTGGCTTGGAGCTTGGAGTGTACACTTAGCTTGGCCTTTTAGGTTTCCTTTCCTCTCTCCAGCATTCATGGAGTGTTGTAGGGTGTATATGGCTACTTACAAGCTCATAAGAATAGGTGTAGGCTGTGATAAACCCCTTCTGTGAGCAGGGGGGTCACCAACTGTAATGACTGGTTCATCATGATCACCCTCCAGAATCTTGTATCTTATCATCCACTGTGCGGCTGTGTTCTCCGGAAACCCGGACCTTGCCATCTACTCTAGTGTTGAAACCTAAGGACCTCCATTTGCCCTATAGCTGAACTCTCCTATATGTATTTATAAGATTTCCCTCTAAGAATGTAAAGGCCTTGAGAGCAGGAACTATCAGAAACTATTTCATATTTCTATTTGAATCTCCAGCATTTAGTTTTTATTGTTCAGTTGTTTTTCTGCCATGTCTGATTCTTTGTGCCCTATTTGGGGTTTTCTTGGCAAAGATACTTAGAGTGGTTTGCCATTTCCTTCTCAGCTCATTTTACAAGCGAGGAAACTGAGGCAACAAGGTTAAGGGCCCTGGGCCACACAGCTAGTAAGTGTCTGAGGCTACATTTGAACTCATGCAGATGAGTCTTCCTGACTCCAAGCCTGGCAATGTATTCACTGCACCACCTATCTGCCCATTAGCATTTATCACAGTGGCTATAGTAAGCACCTGATATATGATTTCCCTCATTCATTAATCAATTTCTTTTTATAAGTCTGCAAATACATTCTCATAATTGATAAGATTTGAGAACAAGTGATGGGGAGGGTCACAATTCAAGGGGTATCTTATGTTACAGATATGAAAGGAAGCAAATTGATTTTTACCTTTGCTTGTTGACTTGTCCTTAAGCTGGGGTAGAGGTGCAGTTTCTAGATCCTCCTTGAGGAAGATTAAGGGAAACTTGGTATCTTTTTATCTTTTCCCTTGTCTCTTACCAGTTCTAGGGAGAGAGAGAGAGAGAGAGAGAGAGAGAGAGAGAGAGAAAGGAGGAAGGAGGGAGGGAGGGAGGGAGAGGGAGCCCAGGAGGCAGGAAAGATTTCACACCATTTATTTTCAGCAAGTACTTTTGCTCATCATCCCACTCAGACCTGGCTGCCCATCAGATTAATTATGACAAGGCTTGCCATTTAAGCAGAAACTTTGTGAAATCCATTGGACAGTTGGGCTGATTTGTAAGGGGGTTGTGAGCAGCATCAAAGACAGCATAATCTGCTTGTGATGAAAAGGGTCTTTGGCCATGACAGCTGATGATCTTTGCTTCCGTGGAAAGATCCTTACTATAAAGCAGCAGATTGTTGCTTCTTTTAGAGGGACAAGGAGGCCCAGTGGACTAACTATCAGATGAAGTAGGACACTTGGGGCTCTATCTGTGTAGCCACTGATGATCTATCTATGCTGTAAACCAAACCCAATAGTTTAGGAATCTCATCTAGAAACTAGAGAAATTGAATAGATTCATTTTACAGAAGGATGTGAGAAATGACTAGCTGGCCTAGTACTTTCCAATTAGATGATACTATATCACTAAGAAACCTTTATTGTGCTAATGGGAGCAGGGCATCATGGCATAGTGAATAGAGTACCAGATTTAAGATCAGAAAGACCTAGGTTCAAATCCTGCCACTTACACTTACTACCTTTGTGAGAGTGGGCAAGTCACTCAATCTCTAAAGAACTTGAGACAATTCTCTAGTCAATCTATCAATGAGCACATTTAAGCACCTACTATGTGTTAGGCATTGGGGATACAGAGATAAAAGTGCAATAGCCTCTATCTTGAGGAGCTCAACATGGGAGACAACACTCAAGAGATAATGTGTGAGATATACACAGATAACTTACAAAATCAAATACAAGTAAATACATAGTAATTGGGGGAGGAGGAAGTGCTAGCAGCTAGAGGACCAGGAAGGGCCCCATACAGAAGGTGACCCTTGAGCTGAGTCTTGAAGGAAACAAGAGATTCCAGAAGATGAAGAGGGAGAGCATTCCAGGACAGTCAAGGCAAAACCATGGAGATGGGAAATGGAGTATTGTGTGAGAAATGGCAAGAAGGCCAGTATGACTGGACCATGGTGTAATGCTAATGGAATTTAAGATCTTCCCAGCCCATTAATAGGCCTCAGGTGGATTCCATTAAGGGAAGCTTGCTTAGGGGAGGCTTGCTTGCAGGAAGGCTTTCAGACCTTTTGTTAATTTCTAATTAGGTGTAGAGTCATGAAGGTTGTGATGTCCTCTGGCTCTAAAAAGGGCATATATACTCTGAGGTTATTATTTTGCTTTGGGGCTCACTTATTGGAAGAGTATTCTTTGATTTGACCAGATGAGACTCTAGGTAGCTGCTCTAGGTAGATGTTGGTGCTTCTCTCTCTGGTAACTATGTATGTATTGCCTTGGTCAGACAGTTGGATCTCTCTGTTGATTAATGCTAATTTCTCAAACAGTTAGAAGCCCTGTCTGTTGGTCTTTATTTCTCTGCTTGTATTTTCTCTGTGTTTTCTCTGAAGTTCAGGTTGCTGACTTTTCTCCTGAACTAATGAATGTAATTAAAAATATTGTTGACCCCATGAGCAGTTATCTTTCCTAGTAAAGCAGATCTAAGAACCTGTACTAGCAGTCATCCTGGGTATGCCAGTGTGGTTGCAGCTACACATGGAAAGTGTGGAGTCTAATGCAATGTGTGATGAGGCTAAAAAGTGAGGATGAGATCAGCTTGTGCAGAGCTATAAGTTCCAAACAGAAAAGTTATATTTGATCCTAGAGGTGATAAGAAGCAATTAGAGTTTATGGAAATAGTGGGAAGGAGACACAGTCAGATGTGTATTTTAGGGACATCACTTTAATGGATTTGGGGAAGATAGCTTAGAGTGGGGAGAGATCTGAGGCAGGGAGACCAATTAGGATTTTATTACAATAGTCTGGGCAAGGAGTGATGAGGACCTTAAGTAGTGAGGATGCTAGATGGGTAGAGGAAAGGGACATATGCAAGAGATGTTATGGAGGTAGAAATAGTAAGATTTGCTGGCTAATTGGATATGTGTAACGAGTGAGAGTGAGAGCCCATGATGACATTTAGGTTGTGAACCTGAGTCTTACCTACCTATTGGGTTATAGTAGGGTCTCAATTTTCACTAGCTGAGGGATTTTCTGCACCAATGATATCTTACATTCCTTATGTGATCTCCTAATATAGACTAATTATTTTTTTAAAGCACAATGTAATGACTAAATTGCAAGACTTTGAAATGCAATCATGACATTAAGAATGGGAGGAAGGTGGAACTGAAAAACCCATTCTTGTCTGGAGGCAGAGAGAAGATAAGAATGATACCCAGAAGTTACTTCCTGCCCTGTGATTTTGTTGGAGCTGCATAAAATATTAGAAATACAGAAAAGTCACAAACATCATTGTTTCAGGAATATTTTTATTTATGAATGTTGTTACAGGGATCTTAAGTGGGAAGAAAGCTTTTGTGTTAGGGTAAAATATTAGATGGGGGAGGAAAGGACAACATAGAAGAAACAGTTAATCCCAAGGTTCACCCATAGTGGGCCATGTTTTATATGGATTCCATGCTGGGAGATAAGGGAAATCCCCATTGGGTTCTGTCTTCTCACTTGAGTAGACAGTTCTATTTCAGGTAGGGTGCATTTCTGGTTGTCATTCATTTGAGAGAAGCCCTTGACCCTAAGTCCTCCCCTAGATATTAAGGAAGGCAGCATACACGTGTCAGACTGATAGCTGCATATATGACATGTGGGCTGTCACAGACCAATGCATGTATAAACTGAGCACCTGCCTCCTGGAGGCAGACCCCACTGAATCGCAGACATTGGTGCCTTTATGCAAGCTTCATGGCTCCTTAGCCATTGCAGATAGTATGATAAAAAGCATGTGTGTGTGTGTGTGTGTGTGTGTGTGTGTATTTGTACATAGGAAACCATTATGCTATATTCACAGATTTTTCAATTCTCATTTGTTTGGCAAAGCCCCACTCTCTCCATAATGTGTTAGGTTTAGTGTTAACAAATTTTGCCAAGCCAATAATTGACTTTTAAACTTTCAAGATTTCTAGTTCCTACTGCAAATAGAACCAGAGAGAACTACCTGTACTTTTATTATTATTATTTGTTTTTAAAAAGTACTCAAGCCAATATAACCCCAAGGATTGTTGGATTCTATGTAGATAGACACAGCCCCCCCAAACACACACGTATACATGCTAAGAGGCAGTATGACACTGTGAATAGAAGAACAACCTTTGAATCAGGAAGATTTGGGTTTAAATTCGGCCTCTGGCATGTTATTGTTGTTCATCCTTAATTTTTGAAGAGGACCAATGGCATTATGATGTAATGTCTTGACTTTCCTTGAATTGGATTTAAGTGAGGCAGAGTTGCACAAGGTCATTAGCCTCACTCTCTCTTCCAGTGTCATCAAAGTCCAGTGGCAAGGCAGAAGTCAGGATGACTGGTCCAGGATGCGCTGGATGACCTTGGTGTCTTCTATGTCTTACTAAGCCCTAAGTGTTCCACAGCACCTGCTTTAGCCGCCTTCATGGCCATTGGAACAAATTGTTCTCTGATATGACCATGGTCAAGTAATTGAAACTCTGAATGCCCCAGGGGACTCTCTAAAACTATAAATTACAAATAGGATGCTGATCAATATCAGTAGAAGGAATTTCCATATAGTCATAAAACTCTCTGTCTTTTCTGTCCCTATTTCTCTCTCTGCCTTTGTTTCTCTCTGCTTCTGTCTCTATTTTCCTCTCTGTCTTCTTTATTTACTACATATTCAATATGTTTATTCAAAGTCAAAGAAGATGGCCAAAGTTGTTAGTAGAAAACTGAGGGGGGAAATAATCTGGAATTTAAAAAAAAATCAACAAAACAGATCAAGTCAATTACCTAGAGGAAATTAACTCAGATCAGGGCAGGGTTTAGCCCTGCTTACCATCTAGCTATGGAAGGAGTTGCTTTCTCATGTATTGTCAACCCTATGACTTTCCATTCTTAACCATGCCTACTTCTATTTTCTAGGGATCCCCTGTAACCCTATGACAATCAATATTCTTACAGAGCTCCTCGTTAAACTGTACTGATGACAAATGTGCTGTCCTTTTCAATTTTGAATTCTAACCCCAGAGAAGAGTAAATTTTGGATTCCTACTCCTTCTCTTCCAGAAGCATCATATTACAAGAATCTAGATTTGGAGGTGGATTAAATATTGGTTCTCTTATAAAACTAAGCCGAGAAGTGGACAGGCCCCTTCTTTTGTTTATAAATTTGGGTGACCCTTCATCCAGCAAATATCACTTCCCTGTTGGCTTTATTTCAGCGAATTTGTCTTTCTATACATCTTTGGTTCATCTTTTGATTTTTTGCTCAAAATTTGCTCAGTTCCTAGGGCCTCCTTACCCTGCAACATCTGTCTTTCCCTTTAGCCTTCTCAACCTGGAACATGCCTTTGCTATGCTGGTCCCCCTTTCCCTTTTCCCACTAGTGAGTTCCTCACAGTGTCTCTATTTTGGGAAGGGGCCCAGGTCAGCTAACTTTCCTTCCCAGTTCTGCTTCTGACATTCTGGACTTCAATAGCATGTCCCTGTGTGATGGGTACCTCCACACTTCCCTACTCCCAAACACTTTTTAACTCCATTTTGAGTTTTGTCTTTTTCTGTTAGAATGTCAGGATCTTAAAGATAAGGACTTTCTTCTTCTTGATTCTATTCGTATCCACAGTGCCTGGCATATAATGAGTGCTAAATAAATGTTTGTTACCTTGCCTAGTAAGATAATTTCCAGTAAAATAGATGACTCATGTTTTTGGTTGGTATTAGAAAAATGAAGATCTACTCTAACCGATTCTCTTTCATTTTCTTATTTACCTTTTTTTTTTTTTGCTGATTTTCTCTTTATTTTAATACTTCAAAATATCTCTGGTTCATATCAGTATTCCTTTCCACCATTGTTGATTGCAATCCAACCATTCTTTGGTAGACAGCCTTCCAATTTTCTAAAAGCTTTTTTTTGGCTGGGTGTGCACTGGTGATTTTATTTGTAGGGGCAACACCTGGTGTGGAAGTTCCCTCCACCAATGCAACTCAGCAATACATCTGTAACATATGGTCTTAGGATATTGCCTGGTACCCTGAGCAGTAAAGCTCAGAGGCTGAATGACAATCCTATCCTAGCTGATTCCAAGCCTGATCTTCTATTTACCTCTACAGCAAAGTTACCAAACTAATATTAAAATTTGTGTTACAGACTAAAGACACAATAATGGCTAGTTTAAGGAACTTGGAGAGTGGATAGCATGGACAATGTAGTGGGGAGAAAGACAGTTCCATTAAAATGCAAGTTTCCAGCACTTAGGGGATACAAAAATCAAAGTAAGACAGTTCCTGTCCTCAGGAAGCTTTCATGTCTGGCATACAGCAAAGTGCTTAATAAATACCTGTTGATTGCTTGATTTTAAAAGTTTAGAGCACTATTTGTATCTATGACAAATTCATTAGTTATACTTCTGTTTACATTTCTCAATGTCAATTATTTGTTTAATTATGTATTCCTTGATCAGCTATGTTACCACATGAAAGCATTTGCTGAGCTAGGTCTCCGGTATGAAATTCAAAACTTATGAAATTCAAGTATGTTCATGGAATAGAAACATTTTCACTTACTAATAACCTTAATCAAGACAGAAATGCTTGCTTAAACAAATAAGCAATTAGCTTTGGGAATAGAAGTACAAGCAGAAACAGTTTATTAATTTGTTATTATTCTTTCCTGCTGGGAACATTATCTGAGGTTTGGGTTCTGGCCATAATGTAACTATCATATTAGTTTCATTTTCTCTAGCCTAGAACTATATGTTAGAAGTCTATGTCCAGATGACATTTGTGTCATGTCCAAGCTCTCTGGGGTATGAGGAAAGATGGCAGATGGAAGATTGAAGAAGCCAAAGTTGGTCTAGAATTACCTTAAATTGAACAGTAATTGCAAATGGGCATTATAGGCCCTCAGTGAAGGGAAGGGGTGCAGGAAGGAAGCACTCTATCAGGTTGCAAGGCACATCCTGCATATCCACGGATTTCCCCTCATTTAATTTCTTTCTCCCATTTTTTTCTAACAGGAACCTCAATTATTCTGTATTTATGTCCAGAGTTAGAAAGTAACACTGTGTGTTATGTCCAGGATGTTCCCACTGCCTCCTTCTTCCACTTTATACCCTACTGCTTGCTTCCTTTAATCCCTGATTCAGATATAACATAACCAACATTCTCAGCATTCTAAACATTCTCCTTTTGTATCCCCTGCACTCCTCCCCACCAACCTCAGCTTCTTTCAAAGGAGGCACAGCAGGTTATTTAAAAACCTCTAGGCCAGCAGTTTTCAAAGTGTGATTTGGGGACCCTTGGAGGTCTCCCAAGAGCATTTCAGGAGTCTGTGAGGTCAAAGCTATTTTCACAATAATACTAAAGTGTTTCAAATTCTAATAAAGTCAATATTGATAGCTATTTACCCTCATAGACAAAACCTCTTGGGGAGGGAGTTCTTCAATAATTAAAGAGTGTAAAGGGATCCTAAGACCAAAAAGTTTGAGAACCCTTGTTATAAGCTATGGTTGTGATCTGTGATTCTTTAAGAGAAGGGACAAGGTTTCCATATAGCCAGGCCAAGAATATCTCAACAGGGACAGGTAACCCAAGGAAAATTCAGGACAGAGGCTAGAGAAAGAAGTAGATGAAGAGAAGGGATAAAGGAAGAAAGATTTAGGAAAATGGTGAGAGGAGAGGAGAGACAGAGGCCGGGAAGTGGGGAAGGCAAAACAAGCCCTCTAGAAGAATGGAAATATTTATTCTGCACATGTTTTGTGAATTTTGTTAGATTTAAAGAATGAGAAGCACAATGACTAGCATTTATGAAGATTTTTGAAATCTGTTGCATAGATGTACTCTGCTCTGACTTGAACAAATCCACAATAAATCTATTTCTCTAATATTCCAATGAAATATTCATCTCTCTGATATGGTCACCCTTTCCAGGGGCATAAATCACACCTTACTATGTCTGTTAAATAGCATCGCACTCCCTAGATATCATGGATACTTGTGGAGCACATAGCCTGTCCATCAGTTTTAGCTTCCTCTGGCTATTTGATTAGTCCTTTTTCTGGCCAAACATTTCTCTGATGGCATTCTTTTTTTTTTTTTTTTGAGGGCAACTGGGGTTAAGTAACTTGCCCAAGGTCACACGGCTAGGTTTTTGTTTGTGTGGGTTAAGTGTCTGAGGTCGGATCCGAACTCAGGTCCTTCTGACTTCAGGGCTGATGCTCTATTCACTGCGCCACCTAGCTGCCCCTCTGATGACATTCTTGACATTGTTTCTCTTGAATTCATATTCTTTTGTAATAAGTTGTAGTCTGCCTATGACTATCCATCACGCTCCTCTATGGTGCTCTTTGAGTGATCCTCAACTTTAATCTTTCTCAGACATTGTGTTCCATGACTGAGGGCCATACAGAATAATTTTAAAGAATATTTATATTTTTAAGAAAGTCCTTTGTTGAAGTGAAGCATGGAGTCATTGGGAAAATAGTTTAAATTCCTAAAGACAATCTAAATTGTTCTCCAATTTATTTCTGGGTCCAGTTCATTATCCACAATTTGTGGCTCTCTTAAGATATTAATGAATGAGCTCTATGAGCTGTCCATCCAACTGCATATGGACAATAGGCATTCTTCATCGACTTGATCTTTCCTGTGTAGATGTTTAGATGAAAATCTTTTGAGGGATTATGGATCTGATTTAGTATCTTGCAACATTTCATGGCTTGATGCCATCAGCCTCAATGTCCCTTACAAATAGATGTATCTGAGAACCCTGAGAACTGGACATCCTTCATGATGGTACTGAATAACTTTAGGGAAAAGAATTCTCCCAGTTTTATTCCATTGTTTGATAGTCATAATCAGTGGATTGTAAAACAAAATTTCCTCTATTATTATATCTTTCAAGAAGTCTCATATGATTTTGACATATGCATAGGAGACACCCTGCTAGAGGAGAGCCTTTAAGGCAGTATTTTGCTCTATTGAATCAAACACTTTTTTATGGTCAGCAAACAATAAGTGCAGTGGGGTCACGGATTCTCTGTACCTTTTGGCCAACTGTCTGATTATAATTACCATATTAAAATTAATTTGTGAACATTTATGACTAGAAAGACCCTTCTGTCTGCTCAAAGAGGTCAAAATGGTCCATAATTAAAGAGATAGTCACTGTGTTGGGGGAAAGGGGATTTCAAAGCAAATGCACTGCTCTTAGCAAGATAACCTAGAAGAGAAGGTTTCAAACTGCTATCTGAAATTTCAGGGTAGGCCATGATTTTGCTTGCCAGAAACCTTCATCCAGGGCTTTCCCAGTTTTTACAGATTCACAACATCTTAAAAAGGACAAAGTATACAGGCATGGGAGAACACCTAGGATAATCAAACTGTGCGATCCTGGGCAAATCACTTAACCCTGTTTGCCTCGGTTTTCTCATCTGTAAAATTAGCTGGAGAAGGAAATGGTAAACCATTGCAGTATCTTTGCCAAGAAAACCCCAAAATGGGGTCACAGAGAGTCAGACATGACTAAAATGATCCAACAACAACAACAAAACAAGGAGAGGAAATCAAGTCTAAGGTATTGGTGATAACTTGATTTTTCAGTGTCTTTATCTACTTCATACATGAGGCAGTTTCATCTCTAAGGACAAATTTTAAATATTGACAAGATACCAACTATATGACCATGGACAGGTCACTTAACCTCCTTGGGCCTCAGTTTCCTCATCTGTAAGATGAATTTTCTAGATAATTACTAAGGTCCCTTCTGGTTCTAGCTTTTTGATACAAATATGATATCATTCAATTTTTAAATTAAATGAACTAACTTCCTATTGTATCCCATTTTTAGATTCCATTGCTTTATAATTATTTATTCTCAAAAGAGTCCAATCAAAGGAAATGTCTTATAGACATAATCCCAGAGCCATGATCAATATTAGACCTGCATTCTTTTTGCACTCAGCTCAGGATCACTCTCTGGATGGTGGTCATGGTTTTAAGGTCATTGTACAGACAGGTCCTTGCTTCATTTGTCTTGTCTTTCAACAAAGAATATAATTTTCCAATCTGCCCCAGCCACAAATGCTCTTTCTTGCTTTCTGGTGGCCACGTTCTGGGAAACATCCTGCATTCTCTTCATGTCCTTTGTTTTCAGTGATTTTAAAATTTCTTTCATTTGGCAAAATTCTAATCTAATAGGTTTTGATAATCATTTTATTGGGGTGGGCATGGTTCTGTTCTCAGTCACTTCTTATCTCACAGAAGCTCAGGAGACCTGAGGCAACTTTTTCTCATTCCATTCCCTGTTAGCCCCCAGTTTGCTATGGCCTTGATGTTCCACAAAAACCCATGCTAATGTTTTCTCTAGATTTTATTATGGAGGGAGGAAGGAGGGGCAAGGCAAGTCTTTTCCTGACTTTACTTCTTCACAAAAGGCCTGTAAGAAGTCCCCCCAGTTATGTGTTTAATCCTGGGTCAAGTTACTGCTTGAGTTTAACCCTGATGGGCCATGATCCAGTTTTGACTGTGTCTTCTATGACACAAGCTAATAGGTCATGCTGTTGAATGGTTTGGCTTTTATTTGGGGGGTGGGATAGGGAGCACTACCTTAACTTAAGTTCCTGAAGTGGGTGTGGTTTTTTTTAAGGTCCTGCCTGAATTGTCTAGTTCAACATAACTGAATCATGGGCAGTTCTCCATTTGACAGCTTGCTGTGTGTAGAGGAATCTAATCATGGAACTTCCATGTTGATTAAGACCCATTTTATTTTTTTTTAAAAGCATATTTGCTCATATTGAGAGTTTAAATTGTCCTCAGCATGACATCTTGGCAAGCACTTTGTTTAGGCAGATCCTACCAATTCTTCAGAAAGGTCCAGCCCCTTTACCTCTCCTACCAATGCTCTACCAGCCAGGGATCTTTGGCATTGCTTGGAGAGAGCAGCAGATGAATCTCTCTGGCCAAAACTCTCCGTCCTTTACCCACTTTAATTTCCATAATCTGTTTGTAGCCAAATATGTTTGCACAGTCCCCATAATTAGTCAGGAAAGTAGAAATGCTATTCAGTTGCTAAAGTTTTCAGTGAAATGACTTAAAAAAGAACCAAAATCAAAAGTAAATTCACTTGAAGCTGCCTTCAACTGACTTACTTGGATGCTCTTTGGTAAAAACAATGCTATTGAAGGACACATGATTCTGAAGGCAAACATTTTAATAAATGAAACAATTCTGTATCATACATCTCATTTGGATGTTATGCAAAATAAACTTGCCTTTTTAAGGGGATGTGAAAGGAGGAAACAGAAGGTCCAACAATATACTGCAAATATCTAAGTGAACCTCATAGGATTTCATTTTAATCTGAATATTTAATAGAACAGCAATGCAAAATTTGAATTATGCTACTTGAATTTAATGGTTAATCTGTTTTTTAAAAATACACAAGCTTAATTGTGACATACTAAAGTCCTTATTTAGGGTAGATTTCTAATTTGATTGCTGTCTGCCCTGCTGTGTAAATAAGTCTCTTGGGCATGGATTTTTAAGAGTGCGTATGCTCTCTTACATCTCACTGTAGAACAGTTCCTCTTTCCAGGGGTCCACCCCGCCCCCCTCCCCCCCCCATCCTCTAAACAAGCCAAGAACAGACAATAGATACATACTAATGGAGCTGTGTACTTACCATCTGTAAGAGCAGCTGCTCTCCTGCATCTGTACAATATGTTGGAACTGAGAGCTTCACTAATCTGCATAATAAGGAGAAGGCTTATCCCACTCTAGCTAATAATCACGCCCAATCGATGCACTTCATTCCCTCTCTGAAGAGCACAAAGTATGTTTCTTACATTCTCTGGATAGACAGAGGTCACATCAAAGAGTGGACTGTATGATTCTGTGATTCAGCATTGCTTTGGAGCCGGTAGAGGCTTGAGTTGGCTCTTCTATTGAGTCATTTTTTAGCATAAAATCTGAAATCCTGGGGAACTGGATAAAACGGTGAGCTCACACATTATTAGGGTTGTTAATCAGAGAAGCTTCTGGAGCAGTTGCAGTATTGATCATTTTCCATTTGAAAATGGCCCTTTGTGGGGGAAAAGGCAAAAGCAAATTTTTTGTTTAATTGTGAATTACTCCAAGTTATTTGCTTAACATTAATTTGAAAGAAAATAGAGGCAGATTGCTGGTGTCTGTCTTTTAAGAGGTCTTAATATGCACCAAAAAACCCACTTGTGGAATATTGCAGAAATGGGCTGCTTGTTGGTAGTGTGTGTGTGTGTGTGTGTGTGTGTGTGTGTGTATTTTCATATATACTGATTTCTTAAGTGGTCAGAGACCATAAATGCCCATATTTCTAATTTCCCCTCTATCAATATGTTATCCCAAGGAGAATAAAGATGAAGAAAAATAAGCAATAGAGTGATAAATAGATTTTTTTCTTTTCCATTTGTGACAGAGGTATGAAATAAGATATGTATTTCATACCACATCTTATAGACAAAGGCTGTGGCAGTAATGAAGTAGGCAATTCTATAGAAATAATACAGGTCCAAAAGTGGGGGGAGGGTTGCAGGGGAGGTGTGGAAAATAAGCTTTCTTGTTACAAGGATCTTGAAAATGGCATCATTCTTCCAGAAAGATCAGGTTCATGTGAATTCAGCTTGGTTTAGTAATATCTATCTAAAGGTTAAAATGTCTACAATTAGGTTACATAGGCTGCGAACAGGATTTTAAGTCAAAATGTAATCTGACATCGTTTATAATGTCTTGATAAAAGAAGTACTAAGACTTTCTTCTCTCTATCTTCTTGCTTGCTGGGAAGATAATTTACATAATTCTGTACCCATCAATGAAAGACAGGGAGAGAGATCATTAATTTATGGAGATGGAGAAATAATTGCTCTAAACAGTAAACAAAGCTGATCACTTAGCATTAATTCCAACCTTTTAATCAGTACCATTTTGCTAAATAAGATAGCACCTCCTGGTGAGACTTAGAAGAAACTTTATTAAAAGGGATTCCTTCCAGCCAGAATCAATATTTCTGAATAGCTATAACAAGACAAAGATCTGACATCCCTGAGATACAATATTAGTTAGGGCTTTGGAAAAGTCTTAGGGCAATATCAAAGAAAGCCAAAATCAAAGTCCTTTTTTACACCAATCTTTCTGGACTCCCCCTCCTTGTCTTCTCCCCAATCCCTAGTCCCTAAGAGCACTAAAATTAAACACACCAGCAAGATTACAATCCCCTTTCCAGTTTCCTCATTTTAAAGCCAATACATTCTTGCATGGTAAAATCCTGTGTTCATATAAACCAATTTTGCTCTGAGATGAAAATGTCACATCAACCCTGAATTGATTTGGGAGGAACTGTGATTCAATTTAATTCAACATAATAAAAATTTGTTTGGTACCTACTATATTCACAGCACGGTACTAGGCACCAGAATACAGAGATAAAATGTGTGATGGCTACAAAGGAAAAAAATGATCACACGACTGTGCTAAGTAAAATAATGGTTATCTAGATTTTAGAGTTGCTTCTATTGAAAAAAAAAAGAAATAGGAAGGGTGAAAAGTAAAGGAGTGACTAGAATAGAATGGAGAGCCAACAGAAAAATGGAAGCAAATATGGCACAGCAGAGGGTGTTCTACCTGAAGTGAGGACCTGTCTTCAAAATCCTGGTTCTACCACTAACTTCTGACATGACCTTGTGTCAGTCATCAGTCATTTAATCAGTTTCCTCGTTTACAAAATTTAAGAGTTGGACTGGATGATCCTGTAAATTCCTTTCCAGTTCCAAAGTTGTGATGCTTTGATCCCATGGAAAGCATTTTGAAATAAATAATGATGCTAAATACTTGCTAGGAAAGAAAAAACTATTAAATATTTTGGTAGATCAGGTATGGTTGCCTGGAGCCAGAGTGAGTCCTACTACTGTGACTTCAAAGGAGAATATTCTTGATATTCAGGGCATCTCCATATCATGAGAAACACAAAGGGTCACACATGACAGTGAAAACCCATGGGTTCCTACAGCAATTGATAATAATAGAGAGCCTTGCTTTTAGCCTTCCAGAAAGCAAGGTCCAATCTTTACTATGAGATCTGTGTACAGAATTATTTCTCTGCATGTTTTCTTTCTTTCTTTCCTTTTTGATCAATGAGTCTCCTGAGTCGATAACTTTGGACCACTTGTTGATATGGATTGGGAATAATCTTGAGCAACTTTTAGGGGCTGAGTATGACATTTACTCTATCATTGGACCAGTTCTGAGAGATGAGAGGAATCCTTGATGCATATCCTAGTTCTGACTATCTTAAAATATACCTCTAGGGGCCGGAGCCAAGATGGAGGAGTAGAAACAGCTCATCCAAGCCACTCTGCCCCCAGATCGCCTCAAAACTATGTAACAGGGGACTCTGAACAACTTCTGGAGCCCCAGCACCCACAGAACGACACAGAGAAGCTAACCTCCCCCTGAGGACCAGCAGCCCTGCAGGAAGGACCAGCGCAGCAGTCTGGGAGCCTGCAGCACAGCACGCAGAACGTGGGGAGCCAAGCACAGGTCCGGTCCACCTGAATCGCGGTTTTAGCCCCAGGGCGGCAGGGCCAGCAGCTGGCTGGAGAGACCCCAGAACACCAGCAGCTATGGCGATTCCAGAATTATCAACATAGACATGCCTAGGACAAAGTGAGAGGTTAGTGCCCTATGGACTTTGGGACCAGTATTTGGGGAATGTGTTGGCTTCCTCCCCTGGGGGCTAGAAGCCACTGAGGAGACATGCCATTTTGTAGTTTTCAGAGGCAGCTCCAGCTCCTGGCCTGCAAACTGTAGGGAGATCCAGCGATCAGTCTTGGGGGGTAATCGCTCTTGCTTTAACCTCCCTGGATCTGGATTGTGATCTGGGGTGGAGGTCGTGGGCGGGTTTAAAGCTTGCCAGAAACAGAAGTTGCCCTCCCACATGTTCGGGACGAAAATTCCCCTATCTGTCGGCAAAGACATACTGTGGCAACAAGCCCAAAAGTCAAGTAATTAAGTGGCAACATGCCAAGGCAAAGGAAACAAACAGAAAAACACAACATTAGACTCCTATTTTGGGGGCATAGAGTGGGAAAAGGACTGTGAGGTCAGAAGTCCTGCTCCAAAAGCCCCAGGGGAAAACATGAGTGGGTTGCAGGCCATAGAGGACCTTAAGAAGGACTTTAAAAATCAAATAAGAGAAATGGAGGAAAAATTGGAAAGAGAAATGAGAAGGATGCAGGAAAAGTATGAACTGAGGGTCAACAGCCTTACTGAGGAAAACAGCACCTTAAAAAATAGACTAACTCAAATGGCAAAGGAGGCCCAAAAGGGCAATGAGGAGAAGAATGCCTTAAAAAGTCGAATTTGCCAGATGGAAAAAGAATCTCAAAAGTTCACTGAGGAGATTCATTCCTTCAGAGTTAGACTGGAGCAAATGGAAGCTAGTGACTTTATGAAAAATCAAGATGCTGTTAAACAGATCCAAACAAATGAAACATTAGAAGGCAATGTGAAATATCTCATGGAAAAAACTACCAACCTGGAAAATAGATCCAGGAGAGACAATTTAAAAATTATTGTACTACCTGAAAGCCATGATCAAAGAAAGAACCTAGAAATCACCCTTCAAGAAATTTTCAAGGAAAATTGCCCTGATGCTTTAGATCCAGAGGGCAAAATAGAGGTTGAAAGAATCCACCAATCACCTCCTGAAAAAGATCCCAAAAAGAAAACTCACAGGAATATTATAGCCAGGTTCCAGAATCCCCAGATCAAGGAGAAAATACTCCAAGCAGCCAGGAAGAAACAATTTCAATATTGTGGAAACACAATCAGAATAGCACAGGACCTGGCAGCTTCTACACTGAGGGATTGAAGGGCATGGAATATGATATTCCAGAGGGCAAAAGAGCTGGGAATGAACCCAAGGGTCACCTACCCAGCAAAACTGAGTATTTTGTATCAGGGGAAAATATGGTCATTCAGTGGAATAGAGGGCTTTCAAGCATTCATGAGGAAAAACCCAGAATTGAATAGAAAATTTGACATCCAGACACAAGAAGCAAGAGATGCCTGAGAAGGTAACCAGGGAAAAGAAATCAAAAAGAACTTATCAAAGTTGAACTATTTACATTCCTATATGGAAAAACAATAACTGTGACTGATGAAATCTTTCTCACTATGAAAATAATGGAAGAAGGGTGTGTGGTCATATGAATACATATGTGAATGTGTTTGTATATGCTTACAGTTATATATGGATAGAGGGCATAGGTTGAATTTGTTGGGAAGGGAGGATACTCAAGGGATGAAATTATGAGGTGAGAGAGGAAAGTGGCAAGAGGAGATAGGGAGAGACAAGGTAGGGTAAACTATCTCATGTAGAAGAAACAAGAGGAAGTGGTTGCAAGGGAGGGGGAGAATAGGAAGGCAAAAAGGCATTCTCATTGAATTTGGTTCAGGGAGAGAATGACATACATACTAAATCGGATATCTCAACCTACAGCAGAATAGGGGAAAGGGGGATGAGAGGAGGGATGATGGATGGGAGGGCATCCTTGGGGGAGGGGAGGTTGGAAGTACCCACTATAGAAGAGGGACAGGATCATGTAGGGAATGGAGTGGGAGGGAATTATAAGCAGCCTTGTACAATATATCTACTATGATAATGTTTTGCACAGCTAGACATGTACAACATCTACTGAATTACTTATCTCCCAAGAGGGAATGGGTGACAAGGGAGGAAGGAAATGGATCTGAAATTTGAGGTCGTAACATTAAATGTTTCAAATATATATAAATACTATTATTAATACTCTCTTGCTTGTAATAGGGAGATAAGATGTGCAGGCATTGGGATGCAAAGACTCACTTTCCTCTAATGGAAAAGTCGATGGGGGTATGGGAGAAGGTATGGGAGAGAGCAGATTGGAGGAAGCGATATCTTGTGGGACTACTATTCTGGGAGGTTGGGTAGGGGAATAATGGGGGGAAAATGATTGTAACTCAAAATCTGGCAGTAATGAATGATGTAAAACAGAAGTTAATAAAGCATTTGTTTAAAAAAAAAATATATATATATATATATATATACCTCTACTACTCAGAATTTCTGATCTTCTCTACAAAGGTTCCTGGAGCTGGGAAGGTGGTAGTCTGGTGACATCAGAGTTTTTCAGGGAATAAAACCACAATTTTAGGATAGGATGGCTGTAGGTACACAGATACATGGAAATGCTGTGACCAAGAGCCATAATACATGGTGAAGTCAAGTGTCACAACCTTATGGAAAGTGTCACTAACTTGAATTGGAATTTCCCTATAGTTCTGGGACTTTATCTAGTGATACCTGAAGAAGTATGACCCACTTTATTAAGTATATGAAAGGATTCTTTACATGGGGAGTTGATGCCTGAGATAAATAAATAACTAGTAATAGAGTACCTAGATGCCCTTGATGAGTTAAAGTTAGTTGACCCAGATGAACTACATCCAAGGATGCTGACAAATAGCAGGTGTGAATGCTGAACCCTTGTCAGTTCTCTTCTACTGGATGAGAGGAGGTCAAAAGCTGTCCTCTTTTCTGAAAAGAATAAAGAGAACAGTCTTGGTGATCTGGGAGTTTATTGCTGAAAGTTGATTATTGGAAAAATTCTAGAATGTGTTATTAAAGGGATGGCTAGTAAACATGTAGAAAAGGAAGCAGTTATTATGAAGAGACCTTGTGTTTTATCAAGGACAAGTCACACCAGACTAACCTCATATCCATTTTGTAAAGGTTTCTAGATTGGTGGATCGGGGAATGAGAGAGAGAGAGAGAGAGAGAGAGAGAGAGAGAGAGAGAGAGAGAGAGAGAGAGAGAGATCTATATCTATACACACATACATACACAGACGCACATATATATGTATAGAATATATAGATACAGATATTTAACCTGGATTTGAGCAAAACATCCAATTAAATCTCAAGCTATTCTCATGGAAGAGATGGAGAGCTATGGGTTGGATAATAGCACAAATAAGTAGATTCAGTTTGAGGTCAGTTTCAGTAGATTCTGTTGAATGCCTAGACTTTAAGAGTAGTAATTAATGGTTCAATTTCAACTCAGAAGGAGGTAACCAATAGAGTGCCTTGGGGATTTGTGCTTGGCATTATGATGATTAATGTTTTATCAGTGGTCTGTATAAGGTCATAGTTGATGTGCTTAGCCACAATCTGCAGATCACCAAAATATTGAGAGAAATAGCTCACATGCTGGATGATAGTCAACAACAGGCTAAAAAACTAGACTCAATGAAGTATGATGAAATTTAATAAGAATAAATGTAAAATCTTATACTTAGGTTAAAAAATCAGTTTCATAAATAGAAGATGGGGGAGATATGGCTTGATCACCTTTCCTCTGAAAGATGTCTGGGTCTTTTGGTGGACTGTAAGCTCCATGAAGGTCAAGTATGATATGGCAACCAAGAAAGCATAGAGTACTGAGCCTGAAGTCAGGAAGCCTCATCTTTGTGAATTCAAATTTGGCCTCAGACACTTACTAGCTATGTGACCCTGGGCAAGTCACTTAACCTTGTTTGCCTCAGTCTCCTCATCTGTTAAAATGAACCTGAGAAGGGAATGGCAAACCATTCCAGTATATTTGCCAAGGAAACTCCAAATGGGATCACAGAGAGTTGGATAGGACTAAAATGACGGAATAGCAAGAAGAAGGAGGAGGAGGAAGAGGAAGAGAAGGAGGAAGAGGAGGAGAAGGAGAAGGAGGAGAAGGACAAGGAGAAGGAGAAGGAGAAGAGCAAGAGCACTAGGAATGCCAGTCCTGTTGGGTTGTGTCTGGTCAGATTACAGCTAGAGTATATTTTAAAATTTTGAAAATAGCATTTCAGGAAGGACATCCATAAAGGGACATTGTCTCAGGAAAGCAGGCAAGATGAAGGACCTCGAGTCCATGCCAAAGAAAGATTTGTTCAAAGACCAGGCATATTCAGTCTGGATTAGAGAGCATGATGATTGTCTTCAGGCATTTGAAGGGTAGTCACATGGAGGAGGGAGTAGGCTTGTTCTGTGTGGCTCCAGAGAGCACATTGCAGAATGGAAGACTCAGGATTAATGTAAGGGAAAACTTCTTAATGATCAGAGCTATTCCAAAGTGGGATCGGCTACCTTGAGAAGTCATGAATTTCCCTTCGTCAAAGATCTTCAAGATAACATTTAAGGACCATAGTTCTAGTGTTAGAAATGCCCCCTTCTGATCTAGGCTAATCTCCCCATTTTTCAGAAGAGGAAACTGAGACCCAGAACAGTAACTTGCTCAAGATTGTAAGTTAGTAAGTGGCAGAGGGGGGATTTGAATCCAGGCTTCTAGAGTGTGGTGTATACAAAGTTTGAGAAACATAGTTTCTGAGTAATTAATCATTTTCTTAATTATACTAGCAATACTAGGGTCAGTGACACTCTTGATTGTCAAACACCCCTCATGGAATGCACTCAATGCTTATATGCCCTTGGAAGAGTGGGTGTTCCTGAGGGTGGCAATCAACTCTGATTGATTAATAATTAATTAGAAAAACTAATATTATAATGAGAAGTGGGCCTATTCTAATGAGGGGCAGGAGGGAGGCCTCTGATTGCTCAGTGTTGGACAAAGAGACTTCTCTTATCCAGACTATACCCTTCCCCCTTTCCTAGGACAATCTAGATAAAAGGGGGTCCACCTCTGCTCAAACCTGGCTGAGTGAAACACAATGGGAGGGAATTCACCTTAGCTTAAATTCTTTGTAAGGTTCTCTAGTTGGGTTGGGTAACAGTTCCAAGATTTCATCTCATCATCTGCTTTGACTTTCAGAGAACTAAGCTTTGACCTAATCTTCAAATGAGGAAGGGAAAAAATCCTGGATCTCCTCAATATTTGGTTATTGAATAATCATTTCTCTCAAGAGCTAATGTTCTTTCCACTATATCACACATGTCATAGAGGTGAGTCTTGTCCAGGTATTAGCTAGACTGAAATTTTGTGATTGTGTCACATATAAATAAATTTTAAAGATAAAACCAAATAATCTTTTTCCATTTACTCATGTTACAACCTTAGAAACGATTTATCTTTGTCTCTAATTGATCTTCAGCAGGGTTCTATCAATTTAAGCTTCTCGCCCCCTAAGAAGTCTCTCCGTCATATATTAGGGGAGACTAATCTAATGTTTAAATGCTTGAAGAAGCACATTTTCTACATGGAGCTTATTGAAGGAAATGAGCTTTAGTAAATGCTTACTATGTGCCAGATACAATGCCTAAGCACTTATAACTTCATTCCATTGTGAGCTCTTTGAGGACAGGTGCCTGGAATATTTATTTTTGGACTGGGTCTGTGATTTCATTGACATAGGAACTCTGTAATGAAACATCTTCTGCTTATCCAAATCAACACCAGCTCTGCAATTTATAGTCTTAGGGACCTATCTGGGGCACTCAAGGGTTAAATGATTTTCCCAGTGTCAAATAGCTAGAAATTGTCAGAGATGGGACTTGAACTCAGGTCCACATGACTTTAAGCCAGTCCTTTCCCCTCTATCCAATGCTACCAGAGATACTAGTGATGTAATGGATAGAATTCTGGAGACAGCAAGACCTGAGTTTAAATTGAGCCTCAGACATTTGTTAGCTGTGTGACCCTGGGCAGATCACTTAGCTTCTGTTTGCCTCAGTTTCTTCACTTGTAAAATGGTATAATGGTAATGGTAATTTCAAGATCTTCCCTTCCCCTTAATTGGCCTAAGGGAATTTGAAGATCTTCCCTGCCCCCTTAATAGGTCAAATGTAATCACATGGAGCCTATGGTGGAGGGGTTTGCTGAAGGATAGAGCAGAGCTGAGAAGAAGCTGGGAGTCAGAACAGTTAAAAAAGAGGGAGGAGAGAGGACACTGGCAATCAAACAGCTAGGCTTGTGAGTGTTTGTGGGGAGGTTTTGGGAAGGTGTTGCTCTTTGTAGTGATAAAGTGTATTAACTTCTTTGGTGCTATGATGGATTCAGTTTTCTGGTGTTGGGATTCAACTTTTGGGTGTCTGAATAAATGTTTTGTTTCTGTCTTCTATATGGAGAGTCATTTGTGATTCATTACTATACATATTCATAGTCTACATCATTGCTGTGAATATTGCCTTGGTGATACAAATGGGGACAATAATAGCACCTGCCTCCCAGAGTTAAATGAGGACAAATTAAGATGATAAGTATAAAAACTACTTATCAATAGTACCTGACACATGATAGGCACTTTATAAATACTTATTCCTTTCCCTTCTATTCTCTGCCTGTTGGTGTCTTGTGCATAGTATACATTTAACAAATCCAATTCTAGTTGATAAGTCTATAGTCAGATCAATACAATCAGGCATCGATGGGGAAGACTAGAAAGCAAAGGAAAATGCCTCATAGGTTGACGTTTGCTAAATTGACTATAAGGTGTCCCCAAGCTATTGGAAGGGTATGAACAATAATGTTACTCTTTAAGAAATCCATCCTTTGTTTTTGTTGACCACTCAGTGTTCTGGTTGCTGCAGGAACATGGTGGGAGTGGGCCTTAGGTTAAGGGAACATTTGCCCTCATGACTCCAGATTGCTGGTTTGGCCACAAATGCGACCTTTTGTTTCTCTGTCCCCCGTTTTCTTTGAGTTGTATAAATAATAGGAACCCGGAAAAAGAGAATTTGGGGGGCAAATGATTTAATACTATGCCCTATGGTGTAATGGAAAGGGCCACAGACTTGGATTTAGGAGACATCCAATCTCACTTCCAAGTGCTAGCCAGCATACTATGGGTAAGTGATAAAACTGCTAAGGGTTTTGTTTCCTTATCTATAAAATGGGGATACTGATACCTATAATATGTGGTTCATAGAATTATTGTGAAGATTAAATAAAGGGCGTATACTGCCTTGAAAACCCTTAAAAGCCTCTATGAGGGGGCAGCTAGGTGGGGCAGTGAGTAGAGCATTGGCCCTGGAGTCAGAAGGACCTGAGTTCGGATCCGGCCTCAGACACAACGCACACACAAACAAAAAAACCTAGCCATGGGCGGCAGAGCCAAGATGGCAGAGACAGCACCTCCAAGGTACTCTGCCCCACAAAACTTCCAAACAATGTAAAAGGGGACTCTGAACAACTTCTGGAGCCCCAGCACCCACAGAACTACACAGAGAAACTAACCTCCCGCTGAGGAGAACCCAGCAGCCCTGCAGGGAGCGGTGAGCACAGCGCTCTGAGAGCAGGCAGCACAGCCTGCTGGGAACCAACAGCACAGCACTCTGGGAGCCAAGCCCAGGCCCGAGTGAGCCGTGGTTTTAGCCCCAGGGCAGCTGCGCCAGCAGCCGGCTGGAGGGACCCCAGAACACCAGCAGCTGTGGCGATTCCAGAATTATCAGCACAGATATGCCTAGGACAAAGTGAGAGGTTAGTGCCCTATGGAATTTGGGACCAGTATTTGGGGAATGTGTTGGCTTCCTCCCCCAGGGGCGAAAAGCTGCTGAAGAAACATGGCACAAAAGCCATTTTGCAGTGTCAGTGGCAGCTCTAGCTCCTGGTTTGCAAACTGTAGGGAGATGCAGCAAGCAGTCTGGGGGTTAATTGCTCTTGCTTTAAACTGCCTGGATCTGGACTGTGGTCTGGGTGGGGAAGTTTGGGGTGGGTATCCAATTTGCCAGAGCGGGTGGAGGCTTTACAGAGGCCACCCAACCGGCAGAAGTTGTGAAGACCCCATGTTTGGGACAGAAGCTCTCCTGTCTGGTGGCAGAGTCCTACTGTGGCAACAAGCCCAAAAATCAAGTAATGAAGTGGCAACATGCCTAGGCAAAAGAAACAAAATAAACAGAAAAATTCAACATTGAACTCCTATTTTAAGGGCAAAGAGGATGAAAGCATGGAGGAGGACTGTGAGGTCAGAACTCCTGCACCAAAAGCCACAAATGAAAATACAAGCTGGCTACAGGCCATAGAGGACCTTAAGAAGCAGATAAGAGAAGTGGGGGAAAAATTGGGAAGAGAAATGATAAAGATGCAGGAAAAGTATGAAATGAGGGTCAACAGCCTGACTGAGGAAAATAACACCTTAAAAAATAGAGTAACTCAAATGGCAAAAGAGGCTCAGAAAGGCAATGAGGAGAAGAATGCCTTAAAAAGCCGAATTTGCCAGATGGAAAAAGAATCTCAAAAGCTCAATGAGGAGATTCATTCCCTCAGAGTTAGAGTAGAGCAAATGGAAGCTAGTGACTTTATGAGAAATCAAGATGCTGTTAAACAGATCCAAACAAATGAAAGATTAGAAGGCAATGTGAAATATCTCATGGGAAAAACCACTGACCTGGAAAATAGATCCAGGAGAGATAATTTAAAAATTATTGTACTACCTGAAAGCCATGATCAAAGAAAGAACCTAGAAATCATCCTTAAAGAAATTCTCAAGGAAAATTGCCCTGATGTGTTAGACCCAGAGGGGGAAATAGAGGTTGAAAGAATTCACCAATCACCTCCTGAAAAAGATCCCAAAAATGAAACTCCTAGGAATATTATAGCCAGGTTCCAGAATTCCCAGATCAAGGAGAAAATACTACAAGCAGCCAGGAAGAAACAATTTCAATACTGTGAAAACACAATCAGAATAGGACAGGACCTGGCAGCTTCTACACTGAGGGATTGAAGGGCATGGAATATGATATTCCAGAGGGCAAAAGAGCTGGGAATGAACCCAAGGGTCACCTACCCAGCAAAACTGAGTATCTTGTTTCAGGGGAAAATATGGTCATTCAGTGGAATAGAGGACTTTCAAGCATTCTTGATGAAAAGACCAGAGTTGAATAGAAAATTTGACATTCAGACACAAGAAGCAAGAGATGCTTGAGAAGGTAGTCAAGGAAAAGAAATCAAAAGGAACTTATCAAAGTTGAACTATTTACATTCCTACATGGAAAAACAATACCAGTGTCTGATGAAACCTTTCTCATTATGAAAATAATTGAAGAAGGGTATATGGGCATATGTTTACAGGTATACATGGATAGAGGGCACAGGTCGAATTTGATGGGAAGGGATGATTCTTAAGGGGTGAAGTCAAGAGGTGAGAGAGGAAAGTGGCAAGAGGAGATGGGGAGAGACAGGGTAGGGTAAACTATCTCATGTAGAAGAGGCAAGGGGAAGTAGTTGCAGGGGAGGGAAGAACAGGAAGGCAAAAAGGCAAAACCATATTCTCACTGAAGTTGGCTCAAGGAGAGAATCACATACATACTAAATGGGATATCTCACCCTGCAGGAGAGTAGGGAAAAGGGGGATGAGAGCGGGGAGGATGGAGGGGAGGGCATTCTGGGGGGAGGGGAGGTTGGAAGTACCCACTATCAAAGAGGGACAGGATCAAAGTAGGAAATGGACCAGGTGGGGGGTGAGATGGGTGGGAGGGAAATATAAGCAGTCTTTTACAATATATCTACTATGGTAATGTTTTGCATAGCTATACACATACAACACATACTGAATTGCTTATCTTCTCAGAGGGAGTGGGTGACAAGGGAGGAAGGGAATGGATCTGAAAATTAAAGTTTTAAAATTAAATGTTTCATAAGATGTTCAGGCATTGGGGCTCAGAAATTCACCTTCCCCTAATGGCAATGTCGAAGGGGGTATGGGAGAAGATATGGGAGAGACCAGATTGGATGAGGGGATATCTAGTGGGACTGCTATTCTGGGGTGGTGGGTAGGGAAAAATGGGGGAAAATTGTAACTCAAAATTTGGTGGAAATGAATTATGTAAACCAGAAGTTAACAAACCATTTGTTTAATAAAAATTAAAAAAAAAAAACTAGCTGTGTGACCTTGGGCAAGTTACTTAACCCCAATAGCCCTCCAAAAGGCAAAAAAAAGCCTCTATGAATTTTAGTTTTTATTATTTTGCAGATATAACTTTAACCCTTGGTGTTTTGGATTTTTCTTTTGGCTACACTGAAATTCCATTCTAATATAAGTTAAATTTTTTTGATCAATTGAAATTTTGTTTAAAATACCCCAACAAATCAACAAAACATCTCCAAAAAGTTTCAAAGGAGACCTTGAAAAGAAGTTTGCATTATTGAGAAAAGCATGAGGTATCTTTTCTTTCTTTCCTGCTTTCTTTCTTTTTCTTTCTTTCTTTCTTTCTTTCTTTCTTTCTTTCTTTCTTTCTTTCTTTCTTTCTTTCTTTCTCTCTCTCTCTCTCTCTCTCTCTTTTAACCCCCCCCCCTCCCCGAGGCATACCAATTCGTTTGTTTTAGCATCAGACTATTTTACTTTACAACCTAATTTTAAAGTCCCATTTCCCCTGGAAGAGATTCCAGGAGGTGAGAACAGTCAGAGGAAGGGTTAATGTGGGGGAGCATGGACAGCTGGGGATCATTACCAACATCCAAGTGCAAGCCAGTTTAAAAGAGACATGGTTGTGGTGGGTAAATTTTTTTTTCTCTGATTAGTCTGCAGTGAGAAGTGGTTTGGTTTTCCTTTGGGTAGAAGATTTTTTTTTGGGGGGGTGGTTCTTTAAGGAGTTTAAAGAGCTATCAGCTCATTGCTTTTGGAATTTCAGGCAAAAACTCTTTAAATTCCTTTTATAGTACCCATGTACTCTTTCTCCTTCTCTCCACTCTGCTCTCCCCACCCCCACTCCAAGCTCACTCATACTCAAGTTCTATTGCCCATCGGCACTTAGAAGACTGCTCTGTTATTGAGAGTTCTCCAGCAATAATTACTGCTCAAGTTAGTGCTTGTTTATGAAACACATATCTAGCCTTATTCGTTCTTGTAAAAAAAATCCAACCCCAAAACCTACCTGATCTAGATTGAGCTCCAAAGAGACCCTCATTTCTGTGTAGTGTCCCATATTCTCATGATGGAAACACATGGAAATATTTTCCCACACGAATGGATATATTAAAGTAGAATTTTTTTTTCTTCCAGACATCAACAGAGAAGGCCCAAAGTGTTTCTAGTGAGATCATGAAACCCACAGGTTTTCAGTAATTTTACCCTTTTTACATCAAATTGTTTTCTGTTCAACTTTTTTTTTGGTGACTCTGATGACATTCTATGTCATGGGATAGCTAGCCTGAAACCTTCAGAAGACCAGGGCTAGGTCTAGACATTGGTTTGTTCAAGCCTTTATAGAAATGAAATACCATTGTTCATTTTATCAGTTGATATCTGCCAATCACCCATAACCAATTTGAAGTTCTAAAGATAACTTCTGAGAGGAAGAGATAAGGTTTTTTTCTTCCATGCGAAGTTCCAGTTTTTCTTTCATTTTTCTTAAAATAGTTTAACATTTTCCCTCTAGGAAATTCAGGAATTTTTAATTATAAAGATGAAAAAGTACTTGATTTGGAATAAGAATATTTAATTTCCAGTTCTGGTTTTACTTCTTATTCTCTGGTGCTGTTGCCTACTCTTTGATACCTTGTACCTATGCCTTATCTCTTTTGTATATTTACTAGGCAGAGAAATGGGATCCATCAACAAAATGGTAAATATTTATTAAGTTATTACTATGTGATGTGCAATGGGAGAATAAAGACAAAACTGAAACAGACTCTGCTTTCAGCAAACTTACATTCTATAGGGAGAGGGAACTCACATATAAAATATACATAACACGAATGCCAGGTAACTTTCTTTTTTGTGGGGTGGCCCTAGCAATTGAGGGGATCTACAAAGGCTTAATGTAGAAGATATTTGAGCTGATAGTAATAACAACAAAACCAGTAATAATGAGCACTTAAAAATATCTCATTTGGTCCTTGAAACAACCCTGGGAGGTAGGTGCTATTGATGAGAAAAATGAGGCAAACACAGATTAAGTGACTTACTCAAGGTCCTGTAGCTAGTGAGTATCTGAAGCTGAATCTGAACTCAGATTTTGCTGACTTCAGGCCCGGCACTCTTCTCTAACATGCCATTTAAAACATTTTAGAAGAAAGAAACATCTCAGATCCATAGCCCCCTGACTACTGAATTCATGTGAGATACAGTCAGGTGGTTTAGTTAGAGAAGAAGGCTCATAGGCTTAGATGTGAATTTCAGTTCCAAGAGTCAGCCTTTCCTTTCTCCAGATGGAATGCTTGAGGCTCTCTCTTAGTCTGTTAACTTCCAGGGAACTCTGAAGCTTACAAGGCTGGAAGGGTCGCTTATGGAGCTGAGAATGACTTTTGGCCACATTTAAAACCTCCTGTGACATTGTGGGTTCTAAATGGGAAGTCTTGAGATAATCTGGTTCCATTTATTCTTGGCATAATTCTATGAAAGGAAAAGTTAAACAGCCCCAGAGACGTTTTTACAAGAGATTTTAGATGACAATGTGAACAGACCAATACCAGGATGAGTTAAGCGTGAATGAATCAGAAACATGTGGTACAACATTCTCCTTAAAATGCACACAATGCTTTTCAAATTGAAGAAATAGTGGGAGAGTCCAAAATGTTTTCATTTTGTTAAGCTCCCATGGTTAGGAAATGTTTTTTGAATGTACTTTTGTGGCTACCTTCCTTTTCTGGAATGGTATCTTCCAGTATACACAGTAATGGAAATTCTGAGAGGGACTGCTCTTGGTTTAATTCTTCCTAACACAATTTCATAGGCATCAAAGTCCTCTTGCATATCAGGAAGATATGAATTAGTTCAGTGAATATTCAAAACATAAAATCCAAGGTTCTTTTAGTAAATGCTTTTTCATCCCTGTCTAAGGCATGGCTGAGATTTAGACACAAATAACTCAGAGATTGCTATAACTCACCTCTATAGATCTCAGAGATGGATTGTGTTGTGATCAGTGCAAAATGTTTAACACCTGGTTTGGAAGTAGGTTGGTAGAGTTGGCCAACAGGATTATTACCCAATGTGATGCAATTGGCATTAGAGCCCTAGGCTGACACTCTCCCGAGCACTGTGATTGAGCTTTATTCCCCCTGTTAGCAGGACTTTTCCCTGCTTGGCTTTAGAAAAATGTGGAATTACCTCGACTCTGAAAGCTGGAGTGAGGCAATGGCAAAAGCTTCAGCTCTCCTTGTAATAAAAGCCACTGACAAGACATCAGTCCATGTCAGCCCTCTTCTGCAACTCCCTTTCTCTAAATGTGTGCAGATGGGTGGTTCTTTTGTTCACTGGTTATGACTCATGTGCTCCATTTAAATGAGGGCTGTTTGTTGGGCAGCTGCCCTTGGTGCCATAAACTGAATGCGATGTCCTATGTTGGGTGTTTTATGGAGCTCTTACACTTCACAATATATTTTTCTTGCTGTTTGGCGCTTTACTAAGCCGAAAAAAGCTAGAAAGTTGGAAAGGTGGTTTGAAACAAGTAAGACTTAAAACACGCATTCTTATTTGCCCCTTTCTCTTAGACCCTCTGCCAGCTCCAACCTTGGAGCTAGCTTTCTGCCTGCTGGATCTCACTTGGGCACTGGTGTTCATTCCCAGGTGTCTACTCTCTCTTTCCCCCCTCTCTTTTTTTTAATCAGTTAACTCATATGGCAGATGGTATAAATGACTCAGGATATCATTTTGGAATCAATATATTTAAAATGCCTTTTGCCTCTGCCTCTTCCCTCTAAAGGATCATGGAGCTCACTTTTTGATGTTGCACCTGGAAGCACTGAAGGTTGCTTTCTATGAGAGTGATACATACTGTTTGGTGGTGATTTCAATTAAAAGTCTCTGCTTTTTATTTTGAATCAGATGCCTCAGTAAGATGGTTTTGACTCTTTACTATCATTAATCAACATCATGGCACAGTGGGAAAATTACTGAATTTGGAGCCAAAGCACCTACGGTCCTTGCTCTGGTATGTGATTTTAGGCATGTCGCAAAACTTTTCTGGTACTTAGCTTTTTCATCTGTACAATGAGGGTGTTGAACTTGTTGTTCAGCCCTCGTGGGGCTTTGTTGTCAAAGATACAGGACTGGTTTGCCATTTCTTTCTTAGCTCATTTTACAGGTGAGGAAACTGAGGCAAAAAGGGTTAAGTGATTTGCCCAGGGTCGCACAGCTAGTAGGACAGTCTTCATTTTTGTCTTTCTATCCTCAGCTCCTCTCATTGTTCCTGATACATAATATCAGCCTAATAATTGGTATGGAAATCAATTTTGTGCAAATTTTGTGACAATTTCCTTTTAGATTTTTGTCTCTTTTCTGGAAAGAGCCTTTAAAAGATAGTCAGTCATACCCTGTGGTTATATTGTATAAATTCCTCCACCATCTTTGTGTTCCTCTACTATCCTCCATCTTTATGGAGTCCATTATACTGGACAAATACTCACTGTGCTCATGTTAATCCTAACATTGAGATCACTAGCTATGTTGGAAAGGATCTTTGACATCATTGTGTACCGCCTTCCAAATGCCACCATTTTATAAATGTGGAAACCAAGGTCTTTTGAGGTTAAGTGATTTAACCTAAGGTCACCCAGATGATACATCTTAGTCACAACTGAGATTTAAACTCAGGTCTTCTGATTCCAAATACTGTGTTTTTTGGCTTAACACCATGTTATCCATATTCCTCAGAAGGCTAATACATACCCATTTTAGGCCTAGCTAAGAGCTAAAGGACTTCCAGATTTCCCCAACATTTATCTACTTACTCATTTTTCATTTCCTCTTTTTGCTTTTCCCTTTGTTCTCTCTAGTAATGGGAACCAAGAAATTGATTCTGAGTTTTTTTCTAAGACCAGCTCTAAAGGTGATCCATGGAGCTAAATTTATATAAAAGCCTTCCTATATAATGTACACAAATGGAGCTTTCAGCTCACTCTACTTTGTATCTGCTGTTCTGCCTGGTTTCAAATACATGGAATAAGATGATCTCATGCCAGGTACCCCTTACTGCCCTCCCTTTTCCTGCCTCCTTTTGTGTTTTGTCCCTTTCTCCCTATTAGATTGTAAGCTCCTTGAGAGCAGGGACTTTCTGTCTCTTAGTTGCTTAGCATAGTGCCTGGGACATAAAGTTGTTCATTTTTTCATTTTCAAAGAGGACCAATCACATTACAGGGTAAAGTCCTGACTCTGTGAGTGAATTTCATCCAAGTGAGGCAGAGTCTCTAACTTTCTCTTCCAGATTCATCAAAGACCAAAAGACCAAAGTGGCAAGACAAAAGTTAGGTTGACTGGTGATGGCTGGGATGCAGTGGACAATTTTGTCTGATCAAGCTCTAAGTGCTCCATGCCTTCAACTGCCTTCATGATTCTTGGAATAAATTGTTCTCATTAGCCCATTCCACTGGGGAAAGTCTTCATATGCTTGGGATCCACAGCCCCCTAAGTCACTAACAGGTTTGAGGCCTATCAGGTGCATAAGAAATGTTTATTGAATTGAATTGAACTGAATGGAATTCTCTTCTGTCACATGAGTTATTTTCCAATCTCTTTAATTAATCAACAGCCATTTTTAAGTCCCTGCCTTGTGCAAGACACTATACTAGACACAATGGTTGTGTGTTTCTTGTCCTTCATTCTTGAAGAGGACCCTGACATCAGTGAGATGATGATATGACTTGCAGTTGACTTTGATGTGAGTGAGGGAGGGCTGTGCAAGGTCACCAGTCTCACTTTCTCCTCCAGAGCCATCTGGGTCCAGTGGCCAGATGTCCATCAGGACAAGTGGAGATGACCTTGGGTGCAATGGGAGACCTTGAATCTTTTAAGTTAAGGTCTTTTCAGGTTCTCACCTTGAGCTGAGACTTGAAGGAAGTTAGGGATCCTATGAGGTGGAGCTGAGAAGGAAATTCAGTCCAGATATGGGGGAGATAGAATGTGCAAATCCATGGGGAATGGAAATAGAGTGTTGTATACAGACAATAAGCAAGTAGACCTATTTGTTTGGAAGGGAAAGTGAATGAAGGAGGACAATAAGCAAATTTCAGAAAGATAAAGTGAAGCCAGATTGTGAAGGGCTTTAAAAACCAAACAAAAGAGTGTAGGCTTTTTATCCTTAGGGCTATTGGGAGTCAGAGCAGTTTCTAGAGCAGAGTAGTGTCGGGTCAGACTTGTGCTTTAGGCATGTTAACTTGGTACCTTTGTGAATGATAGACTAGAGATGGAGGAAAGGTCAGAGAGAGGGAAATCTTTTAGGAGGCTATTGCCTTGTCCTCAAGGAATTGTACAGTCTGTTGAATGTAAGAAAATCCAAAAGATCCAGCATTCTTTTTAAAAAGACCATTCTGATGATTTGTATGCTCCTGCTATTTTTTTACTCTAACCTCACTTTCTATCTAAAGATGAAAGAAAACCTGTTTGTGTCTATAACAGTTTTTCACTATGGAGAAAAGAAGATATTACAAATGTGAGAGGGTGAATGAAATGAATTTGAGTAGTGCTAGTGCAAAAGATCCCTTGACTTTCCCTTCCCCACATTTTTTTTCTATGCATGGAATCCTTTGGCTCCAAGCTCAGAACTTTGTTCTTCTTTTGTCTTAGGCTTTAAAATGTCTAGGAGAGTTGGTCTGAAGTATCATACTTTATTGATACTTAATAGATTCCAGACTTGAATATTTCTTAAGTTTGAAGCTCTGGGACTTCTAAAATGACTTGGTTCAATTCTGCAAGTTTCAAACTTTACTTTTTTAAGCTGCAGCGTACATAGCAAATCTACTTAGAAATAAGAATCTCCCCCTCTTTCTTCCCCTCAGCACTCCTTTTCCTTCTCTTCCTACCCTTTGCCTTCCTCTTCTCCCTTCTCCTTCTTTTCATCTATCTTTCTCTTTCTGTGTCTCTCTCTCCTCTGTTCTTTCCCTTTTTCTCTCCCCTTCACCATGCACATGAACATTATGTGATAGATTTTATTGCTCAGGGAGAGGATTCATATAATTCCTTTTACCTAATGAAAGAAGGTATGATGGAGGAATTGGGTTTTGAAGGAAGACAAAGATGCTCTCTTTTATAGCTAGGCAAGGGAAGAATATTGAAGACACTGGAGATTTGATGGGCCAAATATGGACTCAGGTTAAGGACATGAATTTATAGCACTTTTCCTTTGAGACCCTTAGAAACTAAAATTTGTGCACACACCAACAAATAAACCAACTTAAAATGCAAAACATTTTTTATTGACAGATTTATAAAGGATTTTACATATGAATATGGGCAGCCAGGTGGCACAGTGGATAGAGGGTTGGGCCTGGAGTCAGGACGATGAATCTTCCCAGAGTTCCAATCTGGCCTCAGACGCTTACTAGTTATACCGCCCTGGAAAACTCACTTCACCCTGTTTGCTTCAGTTTCCTCATCTGTAAAATGGATTGGAGAAGGAAATGACAAACTTCTCCAACATCTTTGCCAAGAAAAACTCAAATGGAGTTGAGAAGGATTGTATACAGCTGAAAAATGAGGAAACAATCAACAAAACACACACGAATGGAAAGATATTTCTCCACAGTACTCTAAAAAACTTAGCTCTGATTCATTATATCCTAGATTAATTTCTTTGTTGTTCCCCTTTTAGGAAGAATCTCTGATTCCTTTTGTGACTTCTAACATTTTTCCTACTCATCCAACAGCTGTCATAGATTGTTTACAAGGTGTCAGGATTTTCATGGTACCATGAGTCTTCAATTTCCAAATTGGTTGTATTCCAAAAGTACAAAAATATTGGAACCTTTTTGGAAATTCCATTGAAGTCCCATCTTACTATCTCATTGGAATGTGCAGGTAAGCTCCATGTGCTTGAATTCTGTTCCAATAGAATGCAAACTCTACTGGGTCTTCCCAAGCAGAAAAGACTGAGTCTGGACCTCGAGAAAGACTGTGTATATGTTGTCTGTGGATCAGTCTAGTTCAGTGAGGCTCCTTACCAGGTTGTCTGTATGACCATTTGTTTTGCTTTGTTTGTTGGATGTAGCAACTCTTGAACACGAGCTAGTAAATTACAATGGGAACATCCCTATTGACAAAGTCGTGGCTTTCTGGAGTATTAGTAAATATAGTTAATAAATTAGTAAAAACTCTAGAGGAATAGAAATTGCTTAACCAAATTCACATTTGAAGGACTCAGTGATTAGTACTACAAATAGTTTTCTAAAAAGAAATTAGATGGTGCAACGGTGGAGAGAAGAGTTTGGATTCTAGGAAGCCCTGAATTAAAATCCAGTCTCAGACACTTACTAGCTGTGTAACCCTGGGTAAATCACTTAACCTGTTTGCCTCAGTTTCCTTATCTGTAAAATGGGGGAAATAATAGCATTTACCTTTCAGGGTGGTCGTGACAATCAAATGAGATAATAATTGTAAAGTGTTTAGCACAGTGTCTAATACATAGTAGGTGCTATACAATTGTTAGCTATTATTGTCATCATTAATTACCCTCCTGCCATCCTTTTAGTAATGAATTTCATGTAGAATCTAGGAAAGTTTCTATTTGCACAAATTCATGAAACAGGTCCTTTTGGGAGTTAAACATACACCGACATAACTACTGACTAGGCATGCTTAAAAATCCTGAAGTTAAAAATTAAGAATTTAATGAAAAAATTTAGATTAGAAACAAAATTGATGACACCAAAAAGTACATTTCAAGAGTTTTTCTTTGTTCTTTTTTTACCTTACAGTTAAATTTTTCTTTCTCATACAGATTTTCTCCAACCTTTTCCTTACTCTCACACATAAAACTACCAATCCTTTTTCTCCTCTCCCCTTTCTCCTTCTTTTACCCTGCTTTGTGAAGGCTGGAATATCAAAATGACCCTTCAAGGACAATAACATTACAACCTGCCTCCTAAGTATTTAGAGACTGGGCATTTGTTGATGATCTTTTTTCAAAATTTGTTTAAATTAATTTCATTTGAATATTTCAGTTCAGCTCAGCTCAAATGGGACATTTGTTTTCTTTCAAATAACACGGGATTCCCTAGTAGACAGATGTGTCTGGAGTCCTCCATTGCCCAAGATTAGCAGAGGTCTTTGAAGTAACTGCTTTGCCTAGAAAGCAAAGATCACATCCATGTCTCCCTCCCAGCTTGTTCTTTCTTGGCCTAGCTTTCTAGAATTTCATCAAATTCTAAAATTTTAGCTTTAGGATTTTTAAGCATGCCTAATCAGTAGTTATGTTGGTGTATGTTTAACTCCCCAAAAGACCTTTTATTAATTTGTACAAATAGAAACTTTCCTAGATTATACGTGAGATTCAGTTCTAAAAGGATTCTTTAATCTTGTGATAACTAGTCTGGGTTCCTTCACTCTTGGGGTGGAGGTGGCCAGGGACAGACAAAAGAGTAACTTGCACTTTAATATTTTAGTGCATGGAGAGAGGGAACAAAACAATGACCCAAATTATTGGATAGTTCCAAGTATAACTCCTACTTTTTTTCAGTAAAACAAAGTTCAAATCAAAGTCAACAAAATTGAGACTGAAACAATTTATTTCAATTGTTATTGAATATTGCAGTGTTTGTGCATATCTTATTAAATAATTGTTGTTCTGTATTCAGTTATAGAAGCACATGTGAAATCTCCATTCTAGCCTAAGTTGCCATCATTGTTATCAGATGGGATAGGCTTAAAACACAGATAATTTATGTCTTGTTTTTCACTTCAGTAGTAGGGATGGACAGGGTAAGGCAAAACAATAAATATTTATTAAGTACTTGCTCTGTGCCAGGCATTGTAGTGGGGCTACAAATACAAGCAATTCCTGGCCTTAAGAAGCTTACAATTTATGAGAGAAGACAGCACACAAATTCAAAAGGGAGGCAGAAAATGGTGGGGGGAGGGGATATTGTTGAAGTCTAGAAAGTTAGAAGTACAACTGGGAAGCATGGCTGACCTGCGCTCCTCCACAAAATGAAGTCCCTAAGAGGAAATCACCAATGGTAAAAGGAAGCCACTATAGCAGAGGAATATTCAGGGTGATCAAGCTATGGGGCCTGACATGTTCCAAGGTGAAACAATAGATAGCCATGGTGCTGATGGCTAGAAAATCAGAAACTCAGCTAGGAGAGAATGGGTGTGGAGAGATGGCATAGTATTATTGTCATTTTATTTTAATGAGGCATTGCTAGATAAAGTTTGAAAGCCATTAGCTTAGAGAGTTTTGGGCTTTAATATGAGAACTAGAGTGGCAGGTGCATCTTCTACTCCTCTACTGATGGAATCTAGACCCCTCCCAAGGAGCAAGGAGGTGAAGCATTAAGAGCCAGGTTGGGCGGTGGTAGGACAGGCCCATGGGCCATTCATAATATTCAAAAAAGGATAGAGAGGGAAATGTGGGATAAGTGCAGACAGGACTGTTCCATTTCTTTGTCTCCATTAGGCCTTAAACTTCCTAGGAATTTAGGATGAGTCCTCCTTGGTCTGATCCTCCTGGCTGCTTCAAACGAGGGGAGGGAAAGGGAACGGAGGCTAGTAGGATTTTTGTGTTTCAGGAAGCCAAATGGTTTCAGTCCACCATACATCCTAAGTCCACTTGGGACTGGTGCACTGAAGTTGAGATTCTTAAGAGAGGTAAAATGATACAAATGGAAAAGAATATGTTAGCACTGTTGAGAGAATTTTAAAAATCTAAAAATAAAATGTTTACTTCAATGATCCTTTCTCAGTTAAGGCACAGTAGGCTGTGAAGGAGAATATGGCATGATCTTTACTTTCCATGTTCCAAGTAGGAACCTGAGTACATTCAATATAACATCACAAAACAAGGGATTTGAACTTTACCCCTAGTTAGGGCATTGCCTTATGTGTTCCATGGCATGCTGCTTTATCACGATAGAAACACCACTAAGCTTTGAATGGGAAGATCTGTCCTAGCTCTACACTTTGGTTGTTTGTTTTGGTTTGTTTGTTCTTTGGGAATCTCTTTGGTAGACAGACTTTTAATGTTGAATTTTTTGACTTTGTGAATCACTTAACCTCTGTTTGCCTCAGTTTCCTCATCCCTAAAATGGGGATAATAGCAATAGCACCTACTTTCCAGAGTTGTTGTAAGGCTCAAATGAGATAATAATTGCACAGTGTTTGTCACACAGTAGGTGCTATATAAATGTTGTTATTACAATTATGATTGCCATTATTAGTCCAGGGCTGGAGTCGGATTGTGAAAATTTCCCAAGAAAATCAATTGTATAGGTCTCTTCACTTCTCAGTTACTCTGGAATATGATGAATCTGTTTAATTATTTTCTAAATTTAGTAATGTCCATATTTTAGTGAAACCCAGCCTTACACCATCCTTTTCAGGAAGTCTTTATGAAACATTTGGGTCATATTCATTTTAATTATTCAACATTAGAAGGAGCACTGGAGGAAGGATTAGTTGGAAGTTGTTGACTGGGGAATTGGCTAATCAGAATTTTAGAGAAGTTACACAGTGTAACACACTATTTATTGTTGCATTTATAACAATTCCTCTTGTTGCCATCTGGCCTCGGGGTATGATAAAAGGCGTTTTAAAATGTTGTAGCCCAAATCACTGTTAAATCCTTTTATAAAACAGAACAAAAAATCATCTTAAAAGCAGCAGAGATGCAACCTCTTCTGAAAGCTGGGATGGATCTTATCCCTGTCTGAATGCGAAATGTTCGCGGACCTGTTCTTCTAGCAACCACATGGTCGTTAAATGAGGGGTTTGGACTAGGTGGCTGTTGAGGTTCCTTCCAGCTCTGGACCTACAATCCTTTTGCCTATGATCCTATGGGCATCTTTGTACAGTGAGGGTGGTGGTAGCAGGGAGGGAAGATTAGGGAATTCTGCCAGAGGGGACTCCTCATAGAAAAAGCTGCTGGTTCTCTAAAGTTAAATCACTGGAAGAATGATCAGGAGCCCCTGGGCTAAATGCTACAGTCTCAAGGGTTTGTTTTTTTTTTTTAACACAAATGCTAAGTCCTACACTAGGCCTTTCTTTTTTTGATGCCCCTTTCCATTCTTCTACCTCTAAGTTAATAATACTTTCTCCCTCTTGAAATTACTTTGAAGTCTTGGGGCAGCTAGGTTGCTCAGTGAATAGAGCACCAACCCTGGAGTCAGGAGGATCTGACTTCAAATCTGATCTCAGACACTTGATACACTTACTAGCCATGTGACCTTGGGCAAGTCCCTTAACCCCAATTGCCTTGCCTTCCCCCCTCCAAAAATGAAAAAAAAATTAAAAAGAAGTTACTTTGAAGTCTTTTGAATATGCTTTATAATTACTCATCAGTGTACAAGTAGAATTTAAGCTCCATGAGGGCAGGGGCCATTTAATTTTTTTTTTTGCCTGCATCTCTTGTATTTAACATAGTGTCTTGTACATAGAAGACCATTTAAAAACCTTTCAAAAATTTATTTTAGACATAAATATTAAAACTTAAGTACACAATAATAAAAAGAAACATAAACTTAAATACCAAATAAGAAAAATAAAAATAGCATTGCCATGTGCACAGCAGAATGTAAGAGCACATTCAAAATATGCGGCAATAAATTTTCATTTCAAGAATGCCTACATAATAAACACTATGCATTGTGTTCAGAGCTGTCCATCTTTGCTTCCTTGAAAGTTTTCTTGTGTTCTCAGCTGTGCACTTTTACTTTATTCTTTTTCCCCACTTCCTTCCCCCTTCCCCTGAAGGCTACAATTAATCATGGATATGTGTGTGTGTGTGTGTGTGTGTGTGTGTGTGTGCATGTGCACGTGCGCGTATGTATACATATATACCGGCATAAAATATATATACACAATACATATATGGATATATATATCCATATCATATATAATCATTGCTTTATATATGCATGTTTACCCATATATATCTATATCCATGCTTAATTGTAGCCTCTGGAAGTGGGGGAAGGGAAGGAAAGGAGGAAAAGAATAAAGTAAAAAGTACACAGCAGAGAACAAAAGAAAACTTACAAGGAAACAAAGAAAAGATACATATATTTGTGTATATAGACACATGCATATGCATATAGATATATACATACATATGTACACATATTGACATATATGTACACTTACTTGCACATACATATCCTTAGATATCTAAAATAATACTTACATATAGATGTATGCATTTGTATTCATCTATAGAAGACTGTAATATACTTGTTTGCCCTCTTTATTTGAGGGCAGATAACCTCATAGGAGAACCTTTTAATAAATGTTTGTTGAACTGACTTGAACTGATGTCTCTCTAAGGTTACTACGAAATCTTTCCAGTTTGATATTAACGCCTTATACTTGTTGATTGATTAATTCTTGAACTTTTGTAGGGGGCCAAACCTCTCCTTCACTTTAAATCCAATTGTGGTAGAACCTTGAAGCAAAATCTTTTCAAATCTTATCAAATGTCTACGTCTAATAGCACCAAATAACATGAGGCTGGTTGAAACATGAAATAAGAAACTTACTCAAGGTATTTTAGATCAATTTTGTTGTAAATCTAACAATATTGTACCCCCGCCCACACACACACACTTAATGAGGACATTATTATTTACTATAATCAGGAATGTTACTGAAAGAGGCAATTGACTTTCACAATCGTTTTCATTTTCTCCTTTACTCACATAAGCTTGAGTTTGGGAAACTGTTTCACTTCATTGAATTTTTGCTTTAAAAAACACGAGCCTTGTTTTTCTAATCACTTATTTATAAATGTGCAATTTTGCCAGAACCTAGGGACTATTCTTAAAAATTTGGAAACAAAACACCCATTGTACACCAGAATTACTGCAAGCAAATCCAATGCTTGGAGATAAGCATTGTTATATTTATGCATTTGGTATTTGATAATCAAACTAGCTTTCATTGTTAGAATCTTAGGTAAAAATACTAGTGCCTTTTCTATTCAGTTTCTCAATTTTACCAACTTATCAGTAATTGGATAAAATGACTCTATTTTTCCAGCCTCTAAAAACATTCTTTCCTCACAGTGATGTCACGATAATCTTCCCAAGGCATAAGTTTGGTCATGCTAACCTGTTTGGAAATCTTCAATCTCTTCTTATTGCCTATGAGATAAAATCACAAATTCCATTTCAGTCATGTCTGATTCTTCATGACACCATTTGGGGTTTTCTTGGCAAAGATACTAGAGTGGTTTACTGTTTCCTTCTCCTACTCTTTTTACAGATTGGAAACTGAGGCAAACAGGATTAAGTGACTTGCCCAAGGTCACACAGCTGGTAAGTATGTGAGGTCAGATTTGAATTGGTGAAGATGAGTTGTCCTTATTTCAAGCCCAGTACTCTATCCACTGTACCACCTAGCTTCCCCTTTTCCATATATTGCCAGTATTTAGTCCCTGACTTTCAACTGTTCACTCTTTGGCCCCTCTTCTTTCTTTCTAATCTGGTGGGCTGTGTGGAACCTGGTAGGCATGACCTCAGTTCCAAATCCCTTTCCCTCTACATAAAACCTCTTTTTCTCTAGCCATCTCTGATGCTGGTCAGAGGTATCTTCAACTCACTCCCATCTCTACCCCCATTCCACAAGAGGTAGAAGGCTTTAATTCTACCCAGTTATGAGAAGTAAAGAGAGTGTAATTGGAGGACTCACAGGAAAGACTCAGACTTCTTTTCTGTTGCAGTTTGTAGGTTGGATGAGTATATAGCTACCAACTCCACCATCTTGTTTTTCAATTGCCTTCAACACTTTGTATTTTCCTCTGGTTGCATCATTTGTGCTGTTCCTGCCTCTCCAACTAGACCAGGAGTGGGGAACATGTGGCCTCTAGGCCACACATGGCCCTTTAGGTTCTTGAGTGCAATCCTTTGATAGAATTTGTTCTGTGAATTTTGGATTCAGTTAAAGGGCTGCCGTCGGAGATCCCTGGACTAGATTGTAAGCTCCTCAAGGACAGGTGCCATTTCTTATCACCTCCCCCCACTTTTTCCCCTACAGTGATGGGCACATATCAGATGCTCTTTCAGGGTTGATTTAGAATGTTTGGTTTAGGATGCTTTACCAGTCTGGTTTCTATGTGCAGGAAAGGCTGTCCATATCTGATGGTAGTATTCAGTGGCTTGCTGGGCTGAATGACATTGTTGAGAGCAAGCTGAGAATGAATTGGAGATTTCAGAGAAAGGAGGAAATTCAAGTGGAATTCTGAAGTTTAGTACAATTCTTGCCCTATGGTAGTGTTTAGAATGAGGGAACATAGAATCATTTATGTAGAGTTGGAAGGGCCTTAGAGGTCATCTTGTCCAATTTTTCATTTTTATAAATGAAGAAATTGAGGCCTAGTATGAAGTAAGATACTTGCCCAATGTCATAGAGATAATAAGTAGCAGAAGGAGAATTTGGACCTGGGTCCCTTGATTCCATTGTTCTTGCCACTGTAGCATGCTCTTGTTATAGAACTACAGGACCAAAGAATTTTAGAGCGGAGAGGAATCATTGAGATCTAGTACAAACCACTCATTTTATAAAAAAGGAAACTGAGTCTCCTAGAGGTAGAATGACTTTTGTGAGCTCACACAGCTAGTCATTGGTAGCATTGAGACCAGAAACCACCTCTCCTATGATTCTCAGTTCAATGATCTTTTAATTGCACCATACCATGCTACCTCTTCCCAAGGAAATATTTCTGTAGAATGTATCCAAGGTTGTGCTGAAGATATCCTGAGTTGCTGTTAAATTTTCAACGTGAGTCTTTTTATCTTAAAAAATCAAATTTGTAGCAAATGCTACAAACTTGGGTTTGATTTACTGTTTTGTTGATTGTCTAGACTTAAGAAAGTGGAAAAATATGTTAATAACACAAATTAAACTTAAAAGTTTGTCATTTTTGGAAAGCCAGTTGTTAAACATTTATCATCACTCTCCTGCCTTTATCCTCAGAGTAGTCCAACTATACTAATATTTATACATTATGCTAATTACTCATGACTTTTTTAGGGGTCTTGAGTCATGCTCATCTATGAAATTATTGAACTAACTGTTGCTTTTCTAATTGGAAAATTCAGTGGATGTGAAGAATATACTCATCTTTCTCAGAACCTGGAGTTACCCCCTCTCTGCCCTTTTTGTGTATTTAGCATTGACATTTTCATTCATGACTTATCATATTTTTTCTTTTTTTGCTTTTTGGAGGGCAATTGGGTTTAAGTGACTTGCCCAGGGTCACACGGCTAGTTTTTGTGTTAAGTGTCTGAGGCTGGATTTGAACTCAGGTCCTCCTGACTCCAGGGCCAGTGCTCTATTTACTACTCCACCTGGCCGCCCCTGACTTGTCATATTTTCAAAGTCTTAACAAGTAGACCAGCCAGAATTATTCATCAATAAATGAGTTCAAGCTTTGTTTAACACAACAACACAAGTTCTGCCCTGCTGACAGTTTTTCCTTTCACTTTGGAAAGCAATAGCTTTTAAAACAGACCTTGCAGGGACCAGGTTAGTTTATTGATACTTCATCCAAGTTCCTAAAAGTAGATTTTTTTTCTTCCTTTTTCCATCCAATCTCCTATTTTGCTTCTTAGAAACTGTCAAACCTTTGTGTGAAATGCTTCCTTCTTTCAAAACTAACAATTGCATGGCCTGAGGGCAGAATGAAAATTCATCCTTGGTCTTTTCTACTGGTTTTTAACCTATACGATGAAAAGGTGTTAGCTTTGCTTATAATGCACTACTAATCTTGTATCACTTTACAACCATCAATCCTCATCACTTCCTTCTGAAGTAGACAGTATAGATTTATACAATCCACAGGAAGATTGGCAATACTTTCCTATTTGCCTGAACTGTGAGATTTGTTATCTGGAAAAGTTTGTTTGTTAATGAATGGGACACAAATTACATTTTATACATCAAACATGTCATTGTCCTTAGTCAAAGATGCTTCTGCTAACACTCCTGAGCACAAGATTCTTCCTTTCCAGGTGGGGGCAGAACTTTTGAATTAGGACTCACTCAGCAAGTATAATTGGAGGGCAAAGACCATCTACTTTTCATGCTTCCTCAAAGGAAGCAGAAAGTGTATTTGTTCCTTTCTCCATTCAGGTCCAGTTAGATCCCCTCAGAATTTCTTTACTTGAGGTCTGTAAACTTAAAAAAAATGTAATTGTATCTTTTATAATTATATATGCTTATATATAATTATAATCATGTTTCAATATAATTGGTTTATTTTATGCCTTTAAAATCATGATTCTGAGCAAGCTAATCCAATGGCCCTGGTAGAGTCAGACCAGTATTAACAAAGCTTCTGACTAACAGAGCAAGAGCTGAATGACAGAACAGAGAACCGCATGCTAAGACTAGGCCTCTGGTCCCTGGATTGCTGGCCTCAGTTCTAACACTAACCAGCCCTGTGATTTGCCCATCTGTTTGCAGCAGTGTGTCCCAGCTGTGTGATCTACAGAGTGAATTGAGGACTCAGCCTCTGTTTTCTGAGATCTTAAATATCAGACACACATCTTGGGCTTGAAATTAAATAGATAAAATTTAAACAAATATATGAACCAATTACAAAAAAAAATCTTTATACTCACCTGCAGAATAATTTACAAAATATTTGATATTAGAAAAAAATCCAAGTAACTTGTCCTTGGCCCATTTCTATTTGAACTTCACGAAGAAAGATGTAAATGAGACAAATGACCAAGAATAATGATAGTAAAAATAACTGACATTTATATGTGTCAGTTAACCACTAGTGAATACTGTGTCCAGGGTTAGATGTTGGGAATATTTAAGATATGTTCAGTACTGTCAATGTGTTTGCAATCTAGGTGTAGAGGAAGAGCCAAGACAACTGAACAGTTAGAGAGCCATTCGTATGATAGCATATAATGAAAGGCCATGTAATTGAAGTTCTAGTGTGGAACAGATTAGCCTTAGAAATGTGGAGAAGGAAGTCCCAGAAAATATGAAATAGGAGCATGACAACATGGTAAATGAAAATTTAAATGGTAAAATAATTTTGATGGTATTAAAATGGTAAAGTAGAGGCAGTGGTAAGTGGGAGTGATACTTGGGAACAAGTTCAGATTTCCAAAGGGGTTAACTGTAAACAGGTAGAAGTGCTGGGTGGCAATGGGAGCTATAACTAGGAAGTATGGTCTTTGGGGAAAATTCAGGTGGAGTAGACCTGAGGAGAAGTCTTGGAGCTTGAGACCAGATGCCTTAAGAGAAAAGACCCTGAAACGCCATCATTAGAGAGTCCACTTGGGAAGGGACCAAGGCAGGCTGGGCTGGGGAAAGCTCAACCGGAACCAAGAAAGGCCTTTTGGATTCCACCTTGGCTAGAGTGCCATGCTATGGGCAGTGGTCCTGAGGAAGCAGGCGCATGAGGGGTGGTGATTCTGGTGTGATAAGTGGAAGAAAACAATTCTCTTCTGGATGTCGGTGCCCCGGGGTGTGTGTGTGTGGGGCAAAAGACCCATTGCTCTGCCATACAATAGTTATGGCTTTGGCACTAAATGGTCTATCTGATTTGAAGAAGGTTCTCATATCTGAGGTAAGAGGATGGCAGAATTATTCCCATCTGGCATAGAGAAGAAGGAGAATGTACTTAAAATTTTGAGCCGTTAAGGACCTGTCTGTCTTCTAACTTGCTTTAATATTATAAAGTGTCTTTCCATCACGGTTTTGGAGGACTGTGTATATACAGACTATTTCAACAAGCAGCTAAGTCATTTAGACTTTAATTTCCCAGGTGTTATGCCAGCTTGTCATGATTTGAGCAAAATGCAACAGGTGCACATATATTTAGCTTTTATGACAAGCATTGTATACTTATCCTCAGGAGTCCACACTTGAATATGAGACACTGAAATGGTGCCAAGCCGAGAAGTTACCCCCAGCACTGTACTTGCTTGGAGAACAGTAAAACTACTGGTGAAGAAAAAGAAAATTCTCTTTGCCTAGAACCAAGACAAAGGCAAAACCAAACATTTTCTGCTTTTGTTTATGAATGGAGGTTATAGTTTTTTGGGAAAAGGGTTCATTTTCAAAACAGAATATGGTGGCTATAAAAATGGCACGAACACAAATTAGAGCTGTCTAAAGAGAGGAGAAAAGAGAGGTGTTTTGAGCTCTCCTTACACTCCCCACAGAGACCTTTTCCCACACCAGGTGAGGCTTTGGAAGTCCTTTAATTAACTTGTATCAAAGAGAATGTATATAAAGGGAACTCTGTAAAGATTTCTTTAATTAGTGAATTTCATCAAGGTCCACTAGCATCCATCAGTAAAGTGGCTGATGGTTTGCCAGTGTCCTTGGTGGTATACTTAGTCAATAAGCTATTCATGACTCTAGCAAGTACTTAGGTTTTTACACCAATGGGAATTTTGTGGACAATTTCCCTTTGCTACCCCCAGTTACATGGCCAGAATCTATAAACCTTCCTGTCACAGAGAAACAAAGTGCTGAGTTGAGCAAGAAGGCTAACAGGATTTTCAGTGGACTCATTAATAGCCCTGTTGAGAAACTGTGGTCACCAACATGATATTATTATTACTATTATTATTTTAATGAGTCTAAGAGAGGTTGTACTGTTCGTTTATTTGAACATTTTCATTTTGAATAACATATATGGTTTTAATCCCAAATCATTTAGCTTTCAGTCTAATTTCAAGAATCACATGCATTTCATTCCATTTTCAAAGTGCTAATAAAGCCTGGGAGAAAGGACTCTACTCCCACCATAAATCAAAAGTTAGCAGACAAAAGGTCAAAATACCCAAAGCCACAAGAACATTAACACTTTGGATATAAAGATTTCTTAGGAAACTAATGCTGGCTCTCACTTTAGATAAAGCAGACGCCTTATCTTTGTGAGTTTACAAAATGGAGCCAAGCTAGACCTGTAGCCACTTTAACTAAACCAAAGCCTAGATCTTTTAGCAGCCTAGAGTCATTAAAGCTTTCAGAAAACCTCCCAGGAGCCAATGTGCTCGCTTAAGTATATGCTGTAAAAAGTCCCAGAGATTTACAAGGAACTGCTCCATGCTAAACTAGGCACCATCTGATAAACAAGCAATTTTAGCTTCAGGCTAAATGATGCTCTTTGAGGCTTTGATTTACAATGCTAGAGATGATATATTTGTAGGTCTAGGATAGGTTCTGTTGCGGACCTGCTGTGATTACTCATCCATGAGCAGAAGTCAGGGCTCAAATCTTCAGCTAGGAGGTCAGAAAATTGCCAGTGGAACAAGAGAGGTTTGATAAGGTTTATTGAGATGCTAAATGTATGAAAAAAAAAAAAACTTATTAAGCAGGCATTTTTGAACACTCCTTAAGCTTCCTAGGGACCGAGGTTTTAGTTAGTCCACTTTTAGAGGCATTTTAAGTGCAAGAGATAGGAAAATAACCTGTAAAATTGGTCTAGTGGTCTAATTTTTCTTTCATTAGATTTTGAAAACAGTCCATGTTTACTTTATTATTGCTGACATTTAAAAAATAGGAAATTGTAATTGAACACTTATGTATATGCTGGGAAGCTAAGAATCTGAAAAGCAACCTTAAAGAAAATTAATTTACTAAGAACATTGAGAAACAGGCTTGAGGCTTTAGAAAGAGCTCGGATCTAATTTTGGTACTGGAAGAGTTGCTTCTAAAACTCGAAGGCCCTGGTATCTGGTTCCAAACAGAATAGATAGGGTGGCCAAGAAATACTCTGGCAAACCAGTTTATCACCATACTCTGTGTCCTGGGTGTGCAGTTTTGAACAACAATGAAAAAACTAATAGGATTAAAATGGAGAGAGGAACGGTTCCTTCTTGCCAAAAGGAACTGGCAGAGTTTATAGATTCAAGAGGAAACATTTGGGGAAGTATCAGTCACTTGAGTTGCACCTATTTGTCACCCGCATCTCCATTCCCTCTAGCCCTCAGTAATTTGTCAGGGCGTTACTTATACTCTCTTTTCCCTGTTTCCTCTCTGACCTCAATCTCATTTTAACTCCATACTCATGTCTGTTCCTGAGTCCCTTGTCCTCTTGTTCTGTCACAGATCTTCTCTTGCCAACCTTTCGACCCTGGATTACTTCCACCATCTGCCTCCTCAGCTCCTATTCATGAACTGCTGAATGAAGCTGAAGGAAAACCCATGAACCATACTCATTTGGTGCATTAGAAACTCATTTTATACAACCTCAACTGTGCCCTCACTGCTGCAAGGCAGTCCAAGTATTTGGTGTCTTAAGCCTCAGTTTTTTTTCTTTCTATGATATGTTTTTAAAGTTAAATTTAATTTTTCAATGAACAAATCTATTTTCTTTTTCTCCTACACCCACCCCTCCATTGGAAAAAATGATATATTATTTATATATAATATATATATATAATATCTTATAATAAATATGCAAAGTCAAGCAAAATAAATTGGCCTTGTTCAAAAAACATATGTTTCATATTGCTTCATCCTGAAGCTATCAGGAGGTGCATTGCATACTTCATTACAGGTCTTCTGGAATCATGGTTGGTCATTGCAATGTTTGCCATTATAATGTTTTTGTAGCCATATAAATTTTTCTCATTCTTCTGTTCACTTTCCACTGCATCAGTTTATACAAGTCTTCTCAGGATTCTCTTAACCTGTCCCTTTCATCATTTCTCATGGTACACTAGTGTACCACTATATGCATATAACATAGTTTGTTCAATCTTTCTTAAGGTGATGGGTAACCCTTAATTCCAGGTCACTACTATGAGCTCCTATGAATAGTTTTCTATATATGGTTCCTTTTCCATTCTCTTTGGAGTTTAGAGCTGGTAGTGGTATCACAGGGTCAAAGGGCATACATAGTTTAGTAATTCTCAGTTTCTCCATCTATAAAATGAGAAGGTTGGACCAGATGATCTCCGAACTCTCTTTTAGCTTTCTATACAAGTCTTTAAGTTGGAATGTTCTAAGCAAAACTGTGAATTAATCAATGCCTTTCCCCCGGATCCTTTCTTGAGTCCTGATTATTCTTATTATTCCTGTATTCCAATCGAAACCTCCTCTAAAGGTAAGACAAATTCATTCACACTAATATGTAAAGGCCCCAAACAACAGAATTTCTTAGAAGTCAATTGGTCCAACCCATAAGTTTTCCAGATGAGGAGACTCAAGATTACACAGTTACTTTGTGGCTGAACTGGGGCCAGTACCCAGATCTCCTAACTCCCAAAGCAGAGTTCTCTCCACTATACTACCTTGCCTCTGATGCTGAGTATAATTCTGTCTCTGAGGGAGACAAAAAAAAATGGAGCTCCAGTGATAGAATTTCAGGCATCCTTGACTGTTGTTTTTCATCCTTCACTTTTACAAGGACCAACGCCATCATAGGTGATGTCTTGACTTGTGGGTGAATTGGATTTAAGTAAGGCAGAGCTGCACAGTGTTGTCAGCCTCACTCTCTCTCTTTCAGAATCATCAAAATCCAGTGGCAAGACAAGAGTCAAAATGACTGGCAATGGCCCCAGATGCACTGGATGACCTTGGTATCTTCTGGGGAAAAGATCTTTCTTGTCTGTTTTTGGAGGATGAGGTAGGGTATGCGTAGACGTAATTCCCTATGCCTCTCCAATAGCATGTAGACAACCACCCATGTACAAGACACATAACCTTCTTGGTGTTAAATTTAACAGGCAAGATTTCAACAACAACTTTATTAAATAGTTCTACACACAGAGTCCTTTGTTGATCATCATTCATTTGCTCCTTCCCCCTATTAATACTGTTCCCCAGAGTTCTGTCGAGCTCTCTTCTCTCCCTGCATATGCTCTCATCAGTTCCCATGGGGTCAAGTATCATCTCTGTGCAGATGACTCCCAAATCTGTACATGTAGCCCTAATTTCTCCCCTGAACTTCAGTCACACATCATCAACTGCCTGCTGGAGATCTCCTCTTGCTGTCCCTCAAGCATCTCAAACTCAACAAGTCCAAAACAGAATTCATTCTCTTCCCTCCTACACCTACCATCTCTCTAACTTCCCCCATTCAAAGCACCAAGATTCGTTCAGTCACTCAGGCTTATAACCTTGGAGTATCTTTGAATCTTCCTTCTCCTGAACTCCACACATCCAGTCAATTGCCAAATCTTATCTGTTCCATTTCTATGACATCTTTTTGAGTTTACTCTTTTTGTTGCCTTCACCCAGCCATCACCCTAGTTCCAGCCCTCATTGCCTTTTGTCTAGATTACTGCAATGGGCAGCTACATGGCACAATGGATAGAGCACTGGTCATGGAGTCAGAAAGACCTGAGTTCAAATGTGACCTCAGACACTTACTAGCTGGGCAAGTCACTTAACCTTATTTGCCTCAGTTTCCTCATCTATAAAGTGATCAGGAGAAAGAAATGGCACACTGCTCTAGTATCTTTGCCAAGAAAGCCCCAAATGGGATTAAGAAGATACAATTACAACTGAACAACAAAACAACATTGCAATAAAATCCTAACTACCTTCTTTCAAGTCCATCCACTGCATCCACTACTAAGATAGTCTTCCTTAGGTGAAACGTGGATAATGATAGTGTCTGCATGCCTAGGGTTGTTGAGAGGGGGAAAAGAACATTTGCCAAATCTCTGGCAAACCTTTAAGCTCCATATAAATATCAGCTCTTCTGTCACTTCCTTGCCCCAAAACCTCAGTTGCTCTCCATTGCCTGCAGGATGAAAGACAAACTTGTTAGGTGAGCCTTCGAAGTCCTCCATAATCTGCTTGTCACCTTTTCCAGACTTACATTACTCCTCTTCACAAACTCAGCATTCTAGTCATGATGGACCCACACCAGTTCTGTACCTCCTCCCTCTGTGCCTTCATGCAAGCCATTTCCCACCTCTAGGATATATATGCATTCTCTTAGAATCTTGGCTTTCCTTCCAGGCTCAACTCAGGTGCCCCTTTCTCAGCGAAACCTTCCTGTTGTCAATTCTTTTCCCTTCTTTTCTCTCTCCCCCTCTCTTTCTCCCTCTCTCTCTTTCTCCCTCCCCCTCTCTCTTCCCTCATTTCCCTTTCTTCCCCATCTCTCTCCCTCTTTCTCTTTCCCCCTCTTTCTTTCTCTCTCTCTCCCCTCTTTGTTCCCCGCCCCTGTCCCTCTCTTTCCCTTCCTCCTCTCTCCCCCTTCTTTCTTTCCCTCTCTCTGTGTCTCCTTCTTTCTGTTTCTCTCTCTCCTTTCTCTCTTTGTCTTTGTCTCTCTCTCTCCCCCCCTTGTGCCTCTCCTCTTTCTCTCTGTTTATCTCTCTCCTCTTTCTCTCTCTCTCTCTCCCCTTTCTTTCTCTCTCTCTTTCCCTCTCTGTGTGTCTCTCTCTTTCTCCCCACCTAAGTTTTGTTCCTACTATTCCCGTAAGTGTGTGTGTTTGTATGTGTATGCACATGCATGCAGCCTCCTTGAGGAGAGGGACTCTTTTGTGTTTGTCATTATTTCCTAAGAAACCAAACGTAGTGCCTTGCATGTAGTAGGTAGTTAATAAATAATTGTAAAATTGAATTTTCTGAGTTGATAGAGAATTAAAAGGGTTACAGACCTGACTTTATAGGATTACAAAAATGTTATGGATGAGGGGGACCTTAAAGATAATTTAGTCCAAACACTGCTTCATTGTGTCTGGGGCCTTGGCCTGGGAGTAAGGAAGAGCTGGGATCGAACCTTGCTTCAGATAATAGGTATGTGACCATGGACAAGTCAATCTCTCTGTGTCTTGGTTTCCCCTAACTGCAAAATAAGAGGTGAACTTGATGGTCTGTAAGGTCCTTTCTGGCTCTAAGTTTATAATTTTCATTTTACACATTGTTAAAGGCAGGGGATGTGAAGTTGAGTACATTTTTTATCATATTTTCTAGTGATGTACAGAATTATTTGTAAGCCTTGGTTTGCACTATGTCAAGCTATCTCCCTTTCTCTCTCAGATGAATAGGACATTAGCTATATAATGTCTATAAAACACTTAAGGTGCAAGTAAAATGCACTATAGGGAAAGGGAAGACATTTTAGAGAAAGCAATTGCACCATACTATTAGCATCATTTAGTCCAACCCCTCATTTTACAGATGAAGAAAGTCAGGCCCAGAGAGGACAGACAAATGACTTGTCCAAGGTCACACAGCTGAACTCTTCTATAATCAGGTTGTCACCTCCTTTTCCAGACTTATATTATTCCTCTTCACAAACTCAACATTCTAGTCATAATGGACTAAAGGTACTAAAACTCAGGCCTTATATTCAGCATCCTTTCCACTCTCATTATGAAGAATGATTAAGATAGATATGGAGTTGTTCTTTGACATTCTTCCCCCTCCTCCATTTCCCAAATCCTTCTTTGACTTTAGGTATGCAATTAGTATGTGCTTTTCATAAAACAATAGATTTAGAACTGGGAGGGACCTTAGAGGCCAGGAGTTAACAGAAGTTAATTTTCTTTATGTACCCAGTAAATTTGGACATACTCAATGGGATCTAATAAATTCCCCTTGCCAAAATATTTTCCAAGTTTTATAGTGTAATTCACTCTGTCATGTCCACTGTCAGCCCAATAATATGCAACCCCCAGGAGCCAAGTGCATTTCATGGAGCTCACAATTAATTTTATAAAAGTTGCAGTAAAGTATAATGATATTTAATGGCACCAATGATGCCATTGCATGTACACTGGTACCAGTTTTGAAGTAGTCTTAAGTTCAAAGACCCAAGGGAGCCATTCTCCTCTTGATGCACTTGTGCAGCTCCCATTAATGCTAATGGGACATGCAAATGCTTCTCCAGAGGAGGATATATCTGCCCATAGGAAGGTAACAGGTTTTAATTAGTAATGTGTTGGATCACACAAAACCAACTTGCCCTCTGTAAACAGCCAGGGTGTCCGAGGATAAGAATGATTGTTTTAGTGTCCATAAGTGAAGGGGTTGGATTAGATGACCTCCGAGGTCTTTAGGACTTCTAGGAACATGACCATGACCTGTGATCTGGTGATTAGGTTAGCTTCTACCACTGCTTTTAAATCGGACATTGTCAAGTGCACAGCAGAGAACAAAAGAAAACTTACAAGGAAGCAAAGAAATGATGGACAGCTCTCAACACAGCATGTAGTATTTATTATATAGGCTTTCTTGAAAAAGAAATTTATTGTTGTCTGTTTTGAGTCCTGTCTCACGTTCTGCTGTGCACATGGTGATGCTTTTTTCCTCCTTTCCTTATTTTGTATTATTTTAGTTTTAGTATTTCAGTTGGCTTCTTTTTTCTTTTCTTATTTTATATTTAAGCTTAAATTAAAATAAAAAATCACAAATATAAATACATTACAAAACAATTAAAAATGAAAAATTACAAAAAAATAAAGCTGACATTGTCAGACAGGAGAAGTATCATCAAGCTTCTATTAGTCTGGCCTGTGAGTTTCACTAAGACAAAGGCTATCCCCAAACTCCAAATTAAGCCTTTTAGATTTCAGTTTTGCTTGTAAGCAAATGCAGTATGAGCATAAGTATCAAGGACTCTCACATCATCTAAATGGAAATAAAATTAAAATGAAAAACTAATAGAAGTGGAAGAAGTCAGTATATTCAGTTTCAAGTTTTGAATTGATAAAGGCTGTTGATTTATCTAGCTTGTAGTGACTAGCAGTGCTATAACTAAGGTAAGGTAACTGAGACATCATCTTAATGCCATGATATTTAGAGGGGCTGCTGATAGTCTATCAGCAGCACAAAAGCAATAGAAATCAGCACTTATTAATAATAATTACTTAAAATTAATCATTGAATGGTGACTATCACCACTGTCCCCCACCCCCAATTTCTGTATCCCAAGTGAATTTCTCCTTTGCCCAGTTCTGCCCTCTTTAGCAGTGATAACTCTCTCTCTCTCTCTCTCTCTCTCTCTCTCTCTCTCTCTCTCTCTCTCTCTCTCACACACACACACACAGACACACACACACACACAGACACACACACACACACACAGACACACACAGACACACACACACTTCTTATCCCTAATTAAGAAAAATTAACTGAGATGGCATTGTGTACTACTTAATATGGATGTATTTTGTACTTTTTGTCTTGATTATAAAAGCTGTTTTTTACATCTTGGATGACTGTTACTGTGATAGTAATTTCTGTTGAGAAATATTTCAATGAGAAATGTTTCATTTGGAAGTAGGATGATCACTATGTCCTGAACTGAAAACTTAAAATAAAAGAATGATGACCAGGGATTCTTTTATGCTCCATAGAATTTCTATTGAACCTTAATAGCATTGTAATTATGAAGACAGGAAAGCAAATTTCTACCTGCTGCTGACCTGTGCCCTGCCTACTTCAAGAACATGGATATGCAAAAATCCAAGTGTATGGAATAGAAATAAGGGGGCTGATTATATTTATTTGATAAAAGATGGATCATAGATTTCCTTTAATAGATAGCTCCTATGATATGTTTAAAAAGAGAAACAATGCAATAATAGTAGATTGAGTACTGGACCTATAATCAGGAAGGGTTGGATTCAAATCTTGCCTGTGATATCCACTCTGTGACCGTGAACAATTGAATTTATCTCTTTTAAGAATCATGATAATAAACAACAACAGTAAGAAGAATAACAATAACTAATAGTAAATATATCCCTTATGGTGTTGTTTAGAGGATAAAATGAGATTTTGTACACAGACATGCATTCATATATTTATACACACATATAAAGTACTCTGTAAGCTTTAAAGCCTTTTTATATCTATCTATCTATCTATCTATCTATCTATCTATCTATCTATCTATCTATCTGTCCATCTATCTATCCATCTACCTGCCAACCTATCTATCTCTATAGGTTATTATTAAAATGACTGGCTTTACACAAAGTTTTCAAGGACTTGTTGGTTACATTAAATTAGGCTCATCTGTATTTATCTCTAGCAACATCCTCTTTCTCTCCCCACCCCCCAACCCCTACTCCATCAAAAGTCCACCACTGAGAAAGCCTTTAGATACGTAAAGGAAGACTAAATGAACAGAGATTGGATTAGCAAAGTATCATCTATCAAATCTGGTTTTACTCCTAGAACTGCTGGTTTAGATTGTAATGAAGGAAAGTGAAGCTATTCTCTACCCCCTTCCCAGAATGTGGAAAAAATTAATAGTGCTTCTCAAATTCTGGGGGAGAAGGGAAGGAGAGATGCTGGTCTTATGTCCCATAATCCTCCAAGTTGAGTATCTGGAGGGCTCTTTAGAAAAGATAAAACTCCAGTTAGAAGCATGGATGATTATGAATATTAAGGCATTATATTAGCATTTGGTGAGGAAGTGCTTTGCTTTGAGAAAGATTCTGAAGAAAGCCAGTGGCAGATGACAGCAATAACTATTTCACAAGGAGAAATATGAATGTGTAAAGTAAAGCAGGTTGTTTCCAACTCTTCCATGCCTCTTCCATCCCAGGGAGTGTAAAAAAAGCTCAGGCCCAAACTCAGGAAATGAAGTCATTTAGAGTATATCAACTTCAAGTTCAGAGAGTAGGGAAATTCTTAGACTCACAACTCCAAGATCAGAAATCCCTTCTCACACATATACACCTTGGAGAGGGGCAGTGTATTATAATAACAATAACAACAATAATAAAAATCATTATGGTGGCAATAATGACCAATAGGGCCTCCCTTATGGGGTGGTTGAAGCACCTCTTCTGAGGTGAGGTACACCCCTCCCCCAAGAGGTGCAGGACAGTCAGGGCAAGTTCATTCTGGTCCAATTTCCCTAGATCTGTGAGGATTACAGATGACTACATCTGTCTAAGAAAGCTGTTCTCTACACATTTTCCCCTTGTGACTTATTAGAGCTTGTAAATGCTATTACTGAAGTGTCTATTTACATCTCTGTACCAAAACTTTCTCTTTTTGCCCCTCCTTCCCCTCCCATCAACAAAAATTGGAATTTTTAAGTTGGACACCTAAAACAGGCTGTAAAAATACTTTAAAGCTAAAGACATTCCTGTGGCAAAATATATTAATTGGTGTTAAATGTGGGGCTCATTTCTGCGCAAACAACTGTCAAGTCCCTTAATAAAGACTTCATGACTATATTTCAACATTATTCTGTGATCGGTCTTTTGTTTGGTTTTCCCCACTCTGATATTCTTGGGAATTTTTAAGGGAAATATTTATAGTGTAGCAAATGCTTTAAACAGGTTGAGGATGTGTCCCTTTTAAACACACTTACTGTAGAAATCAGATCTCATTTGGGAAACATTGTTATATGTCTTTAATTCTGAAACCTTAAAGAGATCAAGGGCCTTATTCTGGTTATTGTCTTCTCCCTAAAGCTGGATACTTTAAGACTGAGTAGCATAATATTTATATATTTTTTATATTTTTTATTTTTTTGCTTTTTGGAGGGGGGAAGGCAGGGCAATTGGAGTTAAGTGACTTGCCTAAGGTCACATGGCTAGTAAATGTTAAGTGTCTGAGGTCAGATTTGAACTCAGGTCCTCCTGTCTCCAGGGTTGGTGCTCTATTCACTATGCCACCTAGCCGCCCTGTATAGTATATTTACTATATATAGTATATATACTATATATAGCTGTGAATTTTGCTGATTGATAGTTAAACTGTAGTAAGCGAGGTTGGAGGTTTGGGTTTAAAGATTAACATTCATGAAGCTGTTTCCTCATAGATATTATGACCACAGTTCAGAACCACCACCATCAGAAGGGTGGTAACTGGGATAGAGCCTCAAGGGTCACATAAGTAGATTTTTCACAGGCATGGCTAAGAGAGACAATGCTTTTTCTTTCCTTTAGGTTTTGCTGTGAAAGCAAATTAGCATCAACAGTGAATAAAAACTAACTACTATATGCAAACACAGGATTGCAGATTTAGAGTTAAAAGCAGGGATGTGTTGGAGCAAGCTCACACCAGTTCACTTGAGCCCATTGGGTAAATTTACAATGTCAGAATTTATTTCTTTTTTCTTTTTCTTTTTTGCTTTTTTGGAGGGGGAAGTCAGGGCAATCGGAGTTAAGTGACTTGCCCAAGGTCACAAAGCTAGTAAGCGTGATCAAGTGTCTGGTGCTGGTGCTCTATTCACTGCCGCCACCTAGCTGCCCCAAGAATTTATTTCTTGGAAGTCAGCAAATGCTATAAATCAGGGCTTGACTCACCATTCTGTCAATTGTCTAAACTTAAGAAAGTGATGGAAAAATTTTTAATAGTTCAGATTAAGCTTAAAAATATGTTTGTGTACATGTATATGTTTTCTCCCCTGGGGGGATGGTTGTTATACATCTACTAGCACACCGCAGGAAAGGGACCTGACTCTAGACCTCTCATTTTACTGATGAAGAAACTGAAGGGCACCAGCATTATGTGAATTGCCTAAGGTCACACAGCTAGTAAATCCTAGGCAGGATTTGGACACAGGTCTTCTAGATTCCCGGTATAGTACCATTCTGTAGGTAACACAGTTCAATGTATAACTTTTATGTGCCAGGCAGGCCTTCCATGCCCCTACCTCCCATGCCCTGCCCCCTCCTTGAGGGACTTTATATTCTATTATATAGAATATATAATAACTTCTATGTTTAGTCTTCACAGCATTTAATGTTTTTGCCACTAGTTTGGTCATTAATTATGTGCAACCTTTTGACACCTCTTGTGCTGTTATCTCACATGGACATGTAACTTTTCGTGGCTTTCTTGCCTCTTCTACAAAACAGGCTCCCTGAAGAGAAGAATTATGTTTCATGTTTTAGTGTCTATCTTACAACACTGAGCTTATTGCTTTACACGTAGTAAGAGCCTGATGGATACTTGTAGATTGACTTCAAAGACTGGTGCATCATTTAGAACCACATTTAATGGCACACAAAGACAAATAATTAGTACCTTTCTCATGATTTTCAATCATTATAAATCACTTCTTAGTCTATCCCTGATTGTAGTTGTAGCAGTGATTCATTCCTATGAATCTGTGATGCCATCAATGTTGGTATTTACTACATCAATACAAATCACAGATTCTAAGTGCTGGAAACCTTCCTAATCTTCTTCCTTCCTTCCCTCCCTCTCTCCCTCCCTCCTTCCTTCCTTCCTTCCTTCCTTCCTTCCTTCCTTCCTTCCTTCCTTCCCTCCTTCTTTCCTTCCTTCCCTCCTTCTTTCCTTCCTTCCCTCCTTCTTTCCTTCCTTCTTCTCTCCCTCCCTCTCTTTCTTTCTTTTGTGGAGAATTCTAAGCTGTTTTTCTCTTCTTCCATATTCTAGCCACAAGCCCGACCCTCCTCCTTTTCTGATCATATACTTCTCAATGATATCTTTTATGTTTTCTTGTAGGTAAATAATTTTTGGGAATAGACCACAGTCTTTTTACACCTACTATGTGGTTCTCTATTGCTCTTTGGGTCACTTGAGCACCTTGATTTTTAAAGATGGTGGTAGTCCGATATTCGTAACCATTTTTAAGAGAACATATGTTAGAAAGATGTGTCTTTGTGCTAGGGAGCAGTCTGGGGGTCATTAAAAGCATTATAAAATTTCCCAGATGCAATTCAGTCCATTGTTTTCCTCCAATTTCATTCTAGGGTCAGCTCATTGTTCATTTGCAGTTCCTGTCCCAGAGAGATATACTGATATTCTAACTTGATGGATGGCCTTTAAACTGCATATTATGGTCTGGACAACAGACCATTTTCATCCATTTGTTTTTTTTTTCTTTGTATATGTTGCTAGACCAATCTGCTCTCATTGGGGAGTTCCTATATTATTTTATGGTTTAATAAAATTACACACTATCACCTATAAAGGCAACTAGGTGGTATAGGAGACAACTAGGGAGTACAGTAAATAGAATGCTGGGCCTAAAGCCAGGAAGACCAGAGTTCAAATCCATCTTCAGACATTTACTAACTCTGTGATCCTGGACAAGTCACTTAACCTCTGTCCTACCTGAATTTCTTCAGCTATAACATAGCTATAATAATAGCAACTACTTCCCAGGGTTGTTGTAAAATAAAACAAGTTATGTAAATGCTTAGCACACAGTGTCTGACATATAGTATGTACTTAATAAATGCTTATAAATGGAGGACCTTGTCAACTACAGGGAATCATTCTTTCATTTTTACCTTGTACACAATTTCCTTTTTTGAGTGGCAAGCAACTTTGATGAGAACACATTTCTCTGTTTTATGCCTTACTCAGTGTTGTTTAGCCTGAGATCATAAAATCATAGCTTTAGAGCTGGAAGGTCATTGAGTTCAACCCCTTAATTTTCTAAATGTGGAATCTGAGACAAAGAGAGGTTGAATGACTTCCCCAGGGTCAAACAGGTAGTAGGCATCAGAAGCAGGATCTGAACTGGAGTTTTCTTACCTCCAAGTCCAGCACTCTACCCTCTTTGCCATCTAGAGGAATCCTGAACAGATATGCTTGTGTTTGCCTTTATCAAGTAATACTGTACAATTTAACACATGCATAGTAGAGGTTCCTTGCTGGAGAAGAGTTCCCAAATTGCATTTTGCTCTAGTAAGACACATTTTGAAAATGTAATCATCAATGTGGAAGCTTGTGCTCTGTTCCTTTCACTCGATTGTGTTATGGAGAATCATTTGCAAATGTCTGCCATCTGTCAATAAAAATCTGTGATAAAGAGAAACTGAAGCACAAAGATCTGAGCTTAATCAATTTATTAGTAAGTCTAGCAGTTGCTATTAAAAAGAAATCAAAGTCTTCTCAGTAGTCAAGGATGCATTTGACTATTAGAGCAGTTAGTTATATGAGGTCCAAACTAAACTAAGACTGTGATTGGCTTACAGAAGAGGGTGGGCTTGCATTTTGCTTACTGAAACTGACTATCAAGAGAGGATTTTCAAAATCTATGGCAATGGGGAAAGCACAGAGTTAGTATCCTCTGGAAACTCCTATGTCAAGCATCACAAAACACCTGGTGCTAGGTAAAAACATCTTTTGAGGGGCGGCTAGGTGACACAGTGAATAGAGCACCGGCCCTGTTGTCAGGAGGACCTGAGTTCAAATCCAGCTTCAGACACTTGACACACTTACTAGCCATATGACTTTGGGTAAGTCAACCCCAATTGCCCTCCAAAAAGCAAAATAAACAAATAAACAAACAAACAAATAAATAAAAACATCTTATGATTAGGTTGACTCACCTTCCTTATCTCTCTCTTCCTTTCTGGCAGGTTGTATCCCAAAAGACTGAAGAACACAGACTCTTACAAACTATAACACTGAGGCCTTTGCAATTAAGTACAAATCTGATTCATAAGTATTGATAAAATGATTAAATATAATTTCAATCAATACTTCAATCAATAATTAATAAATGATACAAAACAAAGTTGGGTATCAATTTTTGGTTTCCACTTTAAATACAGGAATGGGGAACTACTATGGCAGCCCAGTTTGGACAGCTCCAATAGTTGAGGAGTTTTAACTGAAGAATTTCTGGTTTATGCCACATAAGCATTTGTCAAAGGAACAGGAAAGGTTCTACTCATAAAGTAGGAGGCTTAGGGGGATGTGGTTGTTGACTTTGTATCTTTGAATGGTTCTCATGAAGAGGAGGGATTGTGTTTGTTCTCCTTAGTCTCATAGGACAGAACTAGGAACAATGTGTAGAAATTACAGAGGCAGATGCAACCTTAGATGGAAGGAAAAGCTTCCTAACATTTAGAGCTGTTCAAAAATGGAGTGGGCTGCCTTGGTGGGACCTGGGTCTTGCCTCACTAGATGTATCCAAACAAAGACTGGATGGCCACTTGTCTGGCATGTTGTAGAGGCATAAGTTGTATAGCTGTCCTCAGAAGGCCCTTCCAACTCAAAGATTGTGGGAATCTTTTTCCTTACATCGAACCTAGGTCTTCTTTTCTGAAATATTTGCATTATTACTCCTACTTCTATTTCAGGGGTCAATTAGAATGACTCTACTACCACACTGCAAGAATGTCAGTCCTGTGTCTTCTTCCTTCAGGTTCAACAAAGTCCCACTCCTTCAATGATCCACATATAGCATGCTTTCCAGTCCCATAATCATCCTGGTTACTTTCCTCTGGACAGATTCCTCTTTGTCAATGTGATTCTTAAAATATGGCCCCATCTGGGTTCAAATCCAGCCTCAAACACTTAACACAAAAACTAGCCGTGTGACCCTAGGCAAGTCACTTAACCCCAATTGCCCTCCAAAAAGCAAAAAAAAAAAAATATGGCCCCATAAGCTGATGTAATATCACAGATGTGGCAAGATATAGTTGGATTATCATGTCTCTTGTTTGGAACACTATGCCTAAGATGGTTTTATGGTTTTGGGGCCGGGGGAGCTACCATAACACACTGTTGACTCATGTTGATCTTGGTGTCCCCACAACACCTCAATATGTTGTTTTTTACATGAGTTATATGCTGCAACTTCTTCATCTTGTACTTATTTATTGGAGTTGGATTACAAACAAAACAAAACAACCACTGCTCATGTAGGACTTTACATTAATCCTTATGAAATTTCACCTTCAATTATTCAGTCAATAAACATTTTAAAATGCCTCCTATGTGCCAAGCACTGCAGGTGCTTAGGTCTCCGAAATGAGGCAAAAGGCAGTCCCTGTCCTTAAGGAGCTTACAATCTAATGGGGGAACCAACATGAAAACAAATATATAGCAAGTAAGCCACACACAGGATAAATTGTTGTTGTTTTTGTCCTTCATTTTTGAAGAGGACCCATTATGACATAACGGGGTGAAGTCTTGACTAGTGAATGAATTGGATTTAAGTGAGGTAGAGTTGTACAAAGTCATTGACCTCACTCTCTCTTCTAGTCATGAAAGTTCAGCTGCAAAAAAAAATAGTCAAAACAGCTGGTGATCACCCAGGATGCAGGATCCAGATGCAGTGGATGACTTTGAAATGTTGTTTTTCTTTTTGTTTTTGCTTTTTGGAGAGCAATTGGGGTTAAGTGACTTGCCCAAGATCACACAGCTAGTTTTTGTGTTAAGTGTCTGGGGCCGGATTTGAACTCAGGTCCTCCTGACTCCAGGGCTGGTGATCTACTCACTGTACCATCTAGATGCCCCAGTGATGACCTTGAAATGTTACCAGGCACTAAGTGCTCCACAGTGCCTGCTTTAGCCAACTTCATGGTTGTTGAAACAAATTGTTCTCATCCACTCATTATGATGGGGAGCGTCTTCACTTACTTGGGATAGACAACCCCCTAACTCACCAATGGGTTTGAGGTCCATCAGTTACCCTCAACCTGGTTTAGTCCATTTGCCGAGATGGATTACCAGGGTGTGGGCACTGTACATACTATAACTTCTTTTTTTTTTCCAAATGCTTTATTAACTTCTGGTTTACATCATTCATTTCTGCCAGATTTTGAGTTACAATTTTCCCCCCATTTTTCCCCTATCCACCACCCCAGAATAGCCGTCCCACAGGATATCCCTTCATCCAATCTGCTTTCTCCCGTTCTTCTCCCATACCCCCTTCAACTTTTTCAGTAGGGCAAGGTGAATCTCTGTGCCCCAATGCCTGTATATCTTATTTCCCAATTATATGTAAAATAGTATTAATAATGGTATTTATATATATTTAAAACATTTGATTTTAAAACTTCAAATTCCAGATTCATTCCCTTCCTCCCTTCTCACCCACTTTTGCTGGGAAGATAAGCAATTCAGTATATGTTCTACATGTATAGCTATGCAAAACATTACCATAGTAGATATATTGTAAAAGACTGCCTATATTTCCCTCTGACCTATCCCACCCCCCACTTGGTCCATTCCCTACTTTGATCCCGTCCCTTTTCAAACATGGGTGCTTCCAACCTCCCTCCCCCACAGCATGGCCTCCTTTTCATCATCTCCCCTTTCATGACCCTTCCCTCTACTCTCCCATTTAGTATGTATGTCATTCTCTCCCTGAGCCAAATTCAATGAGAATATGGTTTTGCCTTTTTGCCTTCCTGTTCTTCCCCTCCCTTGCAACCACTTCCCCTTGCCTCTTCTATATGAGATAGTTTACCCCTTTCTGTCTCTCCCCATCTCCTCTCATTATATTCCTCTCACATCTTAATTTCACCTTTTAAGTATCATCCCTTCCTATTAAATTCGACCCATGCCTTCTATCTATGTATACCTGTAAACATATATATATATACATTCATTCATATATGTATTCATATGCCCATATACCTTTCTTCATCTATTTTCATACTGAGAAAGGTTTCATCAGTTACACTTATCATTTTTGCATGTAGGAATGTAAATAGTTCAACTTTGATAAGTTCCTTTTGATTTCTTTTCCCTGTTTACCTTCTCGAGCATCTCTTGCTTCTTGTGTCTGAATGTCAAATTTTCTATTCAACTCTGGTTTTTTCATCAAGAATGCTTGAAATTCCTCTATTCCACTGAATGACCATATTTTCCCCTGAAACATGATACTCAGTTTTGCTGGGTAGGTAATTCTTGGTTTTAATCCCAGCTCCTTTGCCTTCTGGAATATCATATTCCATGCCCTTTGATCCCTCAGTGTAGAAGCTGTCAGATCCTATGCTATCCTGATTGCATTTCCACAATATTGAAATTGTTTCTTCCTGGCTGCTTGTAATATTTTCTCCTTGATCTGGGAATTCTGGAACCTGGCTATAATATTCCTAGGAGTTTTATTTTTGGGATCTTTTTCAGGAGGCAATTGGTGGATTTTTTCAACCTCTATTTCCCCCTCTGGTTCTAAAACATCAGGGCAATTTTCCTTGAGAATTTCTTGAAGGATGATTTCTAGGTTCTTTCTTTGATCATGGCTTTCAGGTAGTCCAATAATTTTTAAATTATCCCTCCTGGATCTATTTTCCAGGTCAGTGGTTTTTCCCATGAGATATTTCACATTGCCTTCTATTCTTTCAATTGCTTGGATCTGTTTAACAGCATCTTGATTTCTCACAAAGTCACTAGCTTCCATTTGCTCCAGTCTAATTCTGAAGGAATGATTCTCCTCATGAGCTTTTGAGATTCTTTATCCATCTGGCAAATTTGGCTTTTTAAGGCATTCTTCTCCTCATTGCCTCTTTGAGTCTCTTTTGCCATTTGAGTTAGTCTATTTTTTAAGGTGTTATTTTCCTCAGTCAGGCTGCTGACTGTCATTTCATTGTCATTTCTTGCATCTTTCTCATTTCTCTTCCCAAATTTTCCCCCACTTCTCTTATCTGCTTCTTAAAGTCCTCTATGGCCTGTAACCAGCTTGTATTTTCATTTGGGGCTTTTGGTGCAGGTGTTCTGACCTCCCAGTCCTCCTTCTGTTCCATGCTTCGATCCTCTTTGCCCCCAAAATAGGAGTCTAATGTTGAATTTTTCTGTTTATTTTGTTTCCTTTGCCTAGGCATGTTGCTACTCAATTACTTGACTTTTGGGCTTGTTGCCACAGTAGGACTCTGCCACCAGCCAGTGGAGCTTCCATCCCAAATGCTGGGGTTTCCTCATCTGCCAGAGGTATTGATTGGGTGCCCTCTCTGAGGCCTCCACATGCTTTGGCAAGCTGGTCACACACCCCAAGACCTCCACCCCAGACAGCAATCCAGATCCAAGAAGGTTAAAGCAAGAGCCATTACCCCCAAGACTGATCATCTGGTCCCCCTACAGTTCGCATTCCAGGAACTGAAGCTGCAACATGGCAGCTGTGCTGCTGCTACTCAGTGGCTTCTCGCCCCCAGGGGAAAAAGCTGATGCACTCCCAAATACTGGTCCCAAAGTCCATAGGACACTGACTTCTCACTTTGTCCATGGCATCGATGTGTTGATAATTCTGGAAACACCACAGCTGTTGGTGTTCTGTGGTCCCTCCAGCTGGCCGCCCTGGGGCTAAAACCTCTGACTCACACAGGCCTGGGCTCAGCTCCCAGATTGCTGTGCTGGCCACTCCCTGCCAGACTGCTGGGCTGTCCTCAGTGGGAGGTTTGCTTCTCTGTGTCATTTTGTGGGTTCTGGAGCTCCAGAGCCCCATACTATAACTTCTTAAAGCCATGAGGAGAGTTGAGTGCCAGGTAGACATCAAACATGGATGAACAGCCCTGACATAGGGCTTAGCAAGCCCTCACATTAGAGATGCTAGTGCTTCTCATTGTGGTTTGTCCTTTATCCTCAAAGAGGACCATGACATCAGGAAGATGATGCCATGACTTGCAAGTGAATTGGTTTTAAGTGAGAGAGGGCTGTGCAAAGTCAACAGCCTCACTTTCTCCTCCAGAGTCATCTGGGTCTAGTGGCCAAATATAGATCAGGACAACTGGGATGTAGTGGGAGACCTTGGCTTTTTACAGCTAAGATCTTAACACCCCTCAGGATAAAAAGGAAATAATTAACAGAGGGAAGGCACTTGAGTTATGAGAGGTAGTGAAAGGCTTCCTATAGAATATGGGATTTTAGTTGGGACTTAAAGGAAGTCATACGTTATTATAAATGATCTATCACTTGAACCCATTGAGATCTCTGGGTTTCGTGACTCTATTATCTAACAAGTTAGTTATTCTCAGCTTTGTCACTTGCAAATTTGGTAAAGATAACACATATGTGTCTACCAATGCCATTGATAAAAGTGTTTAACAGTCCAACAGGATTGAAGATAGCTGCCCATGTTACTCTACTTAATACCTCCAAGTTTACATTGACCCATTCAACTACTTCTTTTTAGATCTGGTCCTTTAGTTCTTTACCCTATGCAATAGATGTTGGTGTATAAGCTATAGTTAGCTTCAAGTTGAACTCTTAAATAATATTTTTTATTGCCTTTGGATATAGCACACAGCCAACTCATTTATTTTCATTTCTCAGGAGGACCTGGAAGCCCTGTTCCCATTTAGCTGCAACCTCCTTTGTCTTCTAGCTTCATTTATGTGGAGAATATCAAGAATGACAAGATTAAATTGCCTAGTAGTATGCCAACTTCTTGATCACTGGAAAAACATCTTGCATCTACCTTACCAAAGTCTGTTATTAAAATTAATAGACTGTCTAAAACCTGTGTAGCTCTTAGTGTTCTCTCTCGCTCTGCCACCATCACCACAGAAGTGAAGGAGACCACACAAGATTGAGGGCCATTTTGTATATTTTTTTGTTTCATGAGAGGCCAGCTTACTGGTAATGTGGCTCTACATACTTAGGCAAACCCTTGACCAGCAGGGAGAATTTCTTATTGTGACCACATTCAAAGCTTCTCTAGCATGGTAAGCTTTGCCAGAGCTTATACCCTACCAGCAGAGCCATTGAGAACCTAGAGTTACTTTTAGGTCAGTCAGCCACTCAGTTAGCCAATGAATACCTATTAAATGCTTTACTTTGTGCCAGGCAATGTGCTAAGACCCTAGGGATGCAAAGAAAGGCAAAGCATAATCATCAGAAACATCAGAAGAGGTGGGTTTTTTTTTTTTTAGGAAGGCTTTTTTAAATTATGGACTTTAAATTTTCATGAATGATATCAGAACTTTACATTTATATGCAAAAGAGGTGGAGATATAGGGTTACTGAAGTAACTAGCTTAATATCATGATGCAATTCCAGTCTCAATAGGCAACAATTGGTGTTCTATTAAATCTGGATTTGTGTTTATGGCTTGTAAGTGGTCTCCAAACTCCTGTGTTTGGCATTTAAATACTGTCATAATCTGGCTCCAAACTTTCTTCACAGACTGATTTCCTATTATTCCTTCTCTCTCAATCCACATTCCAGGCAAAAGGACTTACTGGCTGTGCCCCATTTGGGACATTCCATCTCCTGCCTGTGTCATTGCTCAAGCTGTCACCTATGTGTGGAATGCTGTCTCTCATCTCCATTTCTTGGAATATTTTCCTCCATATAGACTCAGCTCAAGTGCCACATCTTACATGAGGCTTCCCTGGGTCCCCCCAAACCATCAGCACTCCCCTTGAAATTAGCTTTGACTTTGTATTTCTTTTTGTGACTGTATGTTGTTTCTTACCAGCAGAATGTAAACTCATGTTTTCCTGAAGGACAGTGATCACCTCATTTTTGTCTCTGTATTTCTAACAGTGTAGTGCTGGATAATTAGTTGTTTTTATTGCTGTTGTTTGTCCTTCATTTTCAAAGAGGACCAATGGTGCCATAGGGTGATGTCTTGATGGGAGGGTGAATTGGATTTAAGTGAGGCAGAGTTGGGCAGTCATCAACCTTACGTTCTCTTCCAGAGGCATCAAAGTACAATGGCAGGACAAAAGTCAGGATGATTGGCAGTGGCCTGGGATGCAGTGGATAATCTTGGCATTTTCCATGTCTGACCAAGCTCTAAGTGATCCACACACCACACCTGCTTTAGTGACCTTCATGGAGATAGTTAATAACAATGACTATTGATAATGATACCTAGGTAGGGTATTTAGTAATTCATTCCTTAGCTACTCATTTTACTGGTTTATATTTTAGTCAGATGTGAATTAAATTCTGAGTGGCATACTTTAGGAAGGATATTAATAATCTGGATTAGACTCAGAGTAAGGCAAGCTGGATAGGGAAGGAAGGAAGGGAGGGAGTGAGGAAGGAAGAAAGAAAAGTAGGAAGGATGAGAGGAAGGGAGGGAGGAAGAAAGGGAAGGAGGGAGAGAAGGAGGAAGGAAGGAAGGGAGAAGGAAGGAAACAAGGAATTTTTTAAGCATTTGCTATTGCCAGGCACTGTGCTAGGTGCTGGGAAGATAAATACAGGCAAAAAGAAAGCCCACAAGGAACTTACCTTCGAATGAAAGAAGACACACAAAAGGAAGCTGAAAAGCTCCCTCCCCTCCCCTTTCCTCCTCTCTCCTTCCCTCTCCTCTCCTCCTCTCCTTTTCCCTCTCCTCTTCTCTTCCCTCCCCTCTCCTCCTTTCTTCGTATATGAGGGGATAATGAGAATACCCAGTACTGGGAAATGGTTTTGAAGTCCAGAAAGTCAGGAACAGGAACAGAGCTTGTAGGAGAATCATAACAGGCAAGCCTGGCCACTTTCATAAAATGGTGGCTCTAAGAAGACCTCACCAATGACCTTTCCAGATGATCAGAATCCTTCCCAAACTGTGGTACCTAGAACTTAACCCAGTACTCTAGGTGTGGTCAGAGCACGGCAGAACACCATGGAGCTATTACCTCCTTATTCTTGGAAGATGTGCCTTTCCTTACATTTTCTCTGAAAATACTTACTGGATTCTTTCTCAGAACCCTTTTCTCCCTCAGTCATGACTTTGTTTAGCCTTTTTCTTGCTCTTTTTCCCCTCCTCCTTCTTTCAGAGGGCCTTTTGTAGGTCAGCCCTATTGTTTTGTAACAAAAGCAGCCACTTTAAAGGGGAAAAAAATCCAAGCATATGAATACTTCCTGGCTAAGGTGTAAATGGAAAGGCTGAGAAAAATACATTCATCAGGCACCCTGACATTTAAATTCCAGTGGTTTGATGAGGAAAACCAGATTCCATCAGTTATGTTTCAGGAGAAAGGAGTTCTCTGACAATGATTTTAGCAGACATAACCTTAATTATGTGGCTGCTAGGACATTTTACTAATTTGCTGTTTCATTCCTTAAATAGATTTAGGTCAGATTTTATTGCTTTTGACCAAAGGCCATTGCAAGACTTAGGAAGCAAAGAGCAGGCTCAGGGTGGCCTTTAGTATAGGCTAATTCTAGAAATGAAGAAAACTATAGCTGCGCTCCTTACAAGGGTTAAACCACTTAATGGGTTGAACAAATGGAAGGTTTGGTTTTTGACTAACTGGCTTAATCTCGGATAAACTGAGGGATTAAAAAACATCCCTGAGAGGTGAGACAGGACCCTCGGACTCCAGATTGCCCCAGAACTCTCCCACAGCAGGGAGTTTTTCTGTACCCTCCCTTTCCCCCACCCTTCTTTTCCCATGGACTGATTTTGTCCTGGCTGCTAGTGTATGTCATCAGGTTCACAGCCCTTAATTCATAGTAAGTCCTAAGTTATTGCACACTAGCTCAGAAAGAAAGGCATCCTATAAATCTAAGGTACATAATAATGTATTATTATTATTAATAAAAATCTTGTAGCAGTATTGCCCCATGGTAATTGGAGTGAACCTACCAAGATTCTTAATGTTTCTACAATGACATTTACTTGACAGTTCAGTGCTCTTACTTTCTTTGCAGGGGTTTATGTCATGGTATCCTTGTTATGTAGGTACCTGGAAAATAGGCCAACAATTGGATTTAGTCTGAGTGACGTCTGCACACCTGTTCTTCTTTCCCCTCCCTGCTGTGAAAGCCAGAGCTGTTGTTATTGAACATTAATTGTTCCAGTGTTCATCATGATCCTGTTGTGTGGGAATTGAAGACCAAACCCTAAACCCCAGGGTGGCTTTGAGATATCCCAGAAATGTGAATCTGAATCAAGACAATCTTCATGATCCCAGTACTTTGGGAAGAGGAAGACATCTGATTCTCTTCTAGCATAGGTTGTCATTCTAGGCAATGAGAATCCTAAATCTTGAGTTGGCTTTGAGATAGCCCAGAGCTCTGAGTCAGAGCCAAGGCAATGCTGATGGCCCCAGTGCTTTGGGAAGGCAAAGACATCTGATTTTCTTCTAGCTTAGGTTGCCAGTGGAGACAGCTAGGTGTCCTAGTGGATAGGGAACAGACCTAGAGTCCAGAAAAGACTGAAGTTTCAACTTTATCTCAGATATGTTACTTGGGGTAAGTATTTTTACCTCATTGGGCATCAATTTTCTTTGCCACCCCCCTGTAAAAAACGAAGAGGTTGATTTGATGACCTTCAAAGCCCCTTCTAGCCCTAACTCTATGGTCCATTGAGCCAATAACTTACTACAGTTATCCCTTCCCCATAGTAGATGTTAGGGGTGTGGCACCCCTGTGATCTGGAAAGTTTCTGTAAAATATTTCGGTTTCATACCAGAGAAGAAGTATTATACAATACCATATGTACATTTTATGTATTTCCGAGTTTCTAAACTTTTTCTTTGTCACTTGTGACAAATTTTCATTTAATTTCTTATGCCAACCCATGTTATATCAAAACCACAGTGGAGAAAGTCATGATGTAGAAGGAATAAACTATGGTTGGGTGACCCTTGAATCTAGAACCAGTGCTTCATCATATATGGAATCAGGAAGAGCTGAGTTCAGATCCTATCTCAGACATTTACTAACTGTATGACCCTAAGCAGGTCATTCAACTTCCCTTGACTTCCATTTCCTCACCTGTAAAATGAGAATAATAATACCTGCCCATGGGGTTGTTATAGTCAATCAAGTAAGACAATATATGGGGAGCACTTTGTAAACCTTCAACCACTCTATGGATGTCAGTTATTACTATTACAGTTATCCAGAGGTGTAGATATCGCAGAGACATTCCATGGGGCATAGAGGGGAGGTTCTAATTTGATCTGAGAAGGTTGCAGGGTGGATGGGGATGGGAGGAAGGGATGGCTGGTAGTGGATGCAGAGGGGTTCAGTTTAGTCCACAGCTCTTAAATGCCCTGTGGTAGCTGTGCATTGGAGCAGCCCATTCTGGTTCCAGACTGACCCACCTTGTGTTTTCCCACTTTGATGATACCTTAGTTCATCCCATTTTCTTTCACCCCATTAGCCCATCAATAAAGAGAATGGACCGAGCTAGTAGCAGTGGAGAGCTAAAGGGACTTCGAAGGTTCTTTGGTCCAATATCCTCATGTTATAGACATGGAAACAGGCTCAGGGAGAGATGAAGGGGTTTGCTCGAGATCACAAGGGTAGGAAGGGGCAGTTGCTGGTTTGAAGTCGAGGTCCTTGGACTTCAAATGTAGTGACTTTTCCATGATCATACCACCTCTCATGCTTCTCAGTTGAGGGTTAAGCATTTATAAGGTGACTTTCTGTCCTGGGGAATGAGATTCATTAAAATTCAGATCAGGAGGCAGCAAAGAAGATGATCCCTTTCCATAATCATCCTTTATACAGAGATAGTCTAGGGTCTCACCTAAGGCAAAAAGGGAGTAGTATTAAGTGTTGACTGATTCTGGGGGAACAGAGAATTATATTTTCCTGGGTCAGATTAACAACAGGAAGTGTACCTTGCATACATCTGTACCTGAGAGGGCAGTTATAGCAGAACATCAACCATCCTTCCCCTCCCAACACCCCCTGCCCTTCCCCCCCACCTGTCCCCCATCCCTCATGTCTACAGTGCTTTCCCTTCTTACTGCTATCTCCTGGTTTTTCAGGAAACTTCTACTTGTGCCCCAACCCTTACTTCCCCATACTATTTCTTTCCTGTGAGATTAACCTCCATTTACCTTGTATATATCATAATATAAATGTATGTTCTCACCCATTAGAATATAAACTCCTTGAACGTGGGGGCTTTTTTTTTTTCGTTTTTATTTGCACTTAGCACCATTTCCTAACATAGTAACTATTTAATAATGTTTTTTGACTGTTAGTTTCTCTTGTTCAGCAGGCAGAAGGTCACATGGGATTTGTGACTTCCAGAGTAATATATATGGCTGTAGATGAAGTGATATTAGGGAATCCCATTGCTGAAGATGGTCCTAGCCCTGAATGGCATTCACACTTGTAGTTTTCTCAAGCAAGAACTTTCTGAACAAATGCAGGAGGCACCTAAGGCTTCACTTAGAGGAAACTCAAAGGAGATTCTCACTGAATACCAGGATTTGCAGGAGGTCTTTAGTTAGGAACAGGCTGACCCATTGCCATTACCATAATTATTTTTGCCCCTTAAACCTTATTTGACATATCTTTTCTGTACAAATGACATGATAAAGAGTGAGAGACCCAAGTCCTATGATAACACATGTGAATTAATGCTTAGAATAAACACTATTTGTATTATTTTTATATTGTTATCCTCTTATTATTATTTATATTATAGAATACATAATTATATATTCATAGTGATATTATTTATTATAATATACATTATGTCTCATATATCATATTATCCTTTTATTAAGGGTATTTGTTCTGTGAAATTTGGATTCAGTCAAAGGGCCACACTTGAGGACCTAAAGGGACACATGTGGTCTCAAGGGCACAGGTTCTCCACCTCTGGTTTTGATGGAGATCGTTTGGTCTTCCAAGGCACTGGCAACTGATACTCATTTACTTATTCATTAATTTATTTATTAATTTATATATCCATTCATTCATCTTTCTTTCTTTCCTTCCTTCCTTCTTTTCTTTACTCCTTTCATTCATTCATTCTTCCTTCCTTTCTTTTATTCTTCTACTTATCTCTCTCTCTCTCTCTCTCTCTCTCTCTCTCTCTCTCTCTCTCTCTCTCTCTCTCTCTCTTCTTCCCAGGAAGAGAGGTGAATTGTGGCCAGCATCAGTTACTGAGACCTAAATGGAACCACTATTCTTAACCACTACTCCTTCCCAATGATCTCAGTCATTTTGATTAGTGTACAGAGAACCCAGGTCTATAACAACCTGGATTTAGCAGCAGCCTACAACCGTCTTAGAATTAGACCCCAGAATGAATAAAAAGTAGCCTTTCACTATGAGTGTGGTACTATCTTATTGATTGTTTGGGCATTATAAATATCTGGCTATGTCCTTCAGATTAGCCAACATGCCGACAACTGTCTGACTGATGACTAATGAGGGTTTGGCAGAACTTCTTGATCAATATGTCATGCCCTATTTGGGTGACATTTTGAATCTTTTTATTTCTTAGTATGAATAGGAGAATATTGTATAGAAACATACTCATGAAGGTACTTATAAAATAAATCTGAAAAGTACACCTCTCACTAGATCCAAGTACCTTACTTGGGGTTTGTGCTAGACAATAAAGGGAAATGATGCACCAATGCATGCACCTGTTCCATTAAATAAACTTCTGCCAGCCAAAGTTAAGTCCTGCAACGATTTCTAGGGATAAAGTAGCTTTATAGAAAAATAGTTCTAGAGTAGGGATTTCAAGACTAATGGAACCCCTCACACAATTATTTAAGGAAGGGGAAGTTGTTGTACAAGTGGGGGTCAAAGAGAAGAGGGTCTTATTGACACTGAAGAAGATATTGGCAAGTGTGTCCTTTCTATAACATCTAAATATTTGCTGCCTCCCTCTCTCTTCACCCTCTCTTCCTTCTCCTACCCTTGTTTGGAGTGTGGAAGTAGATGACTGTGGGCAGCTTTTGGAGCAGCACTAACTCAAAATTTGTTAGAAAAAGGATGATGGAAATGCTTGTTTTATTTCTTAAGTTCAGAATAAAATATTTTTTAAAAAAGGAAAGGAATGATGAGTTGGAGCCTAAAACTATATATCTCACAATCAGATATTGCTCCAACCAGTTGAATTCAATATAAAAAATACAACAATGCATTAGAAACTGCTTGCCTACAAGGTTGACTTGGGGACATAGTGGCATCAACTGCAGAAGACCAGCATATAGTTTGGGTCTTACTCAGACCATAACAACAACTTAGTTTACTTCAAAGAGATTCAGATCTTTTCATGCCTTGTGGCCATTATTGGAGAAGCACCTGGGATGACAGGTCATCTCAAAGTTTGGGACTTGAGGAAGGACAGGTCTAGAAGAAGTAGTTAATCTCTCCTAGAGTATGTACAACAGCAATAAAGAAGGTGGGTTATTATACTCCTGCATTATCGATAGGAAGTCCTTTGGGCTCACCAACACATCATGTTTGTTGACTATTTTAGGAAAGTGAACACTGTGGTCAAATTGGGCATGGGATATTTAGCATTATTATCCAAAGCTCTGAGCAGTGACAGTGTATGGGAGCACCCTAGTAGAAACTATTTAAAAAAATTTTTTTTCCAGGGGCGGCTAGGTGGCACAGTGAGTAAGAACGCCGGCCTCAGAGTTGGGATGACCCGGGATCGAAACCAGCCTCAGAAAATGAGCACCCACACATAAATAATGACTAGCCGTGTAACCTTGAACAAGTTACTTAACCCCAATTGCTTTAAAAAAATTTTCTTTTTCCTAGTAGAAATTATGAGAGCTCCTACAGACATTAATGTTACCTCTCATCCATGGTATTGGATGGACTTGGTTTTATAACTGATTTGAAACTGATTTAATCTTTGCAAGGCAATACCAATTGTGTCACACTCAAAAGTGATCTCAGTACCATAGACTACCATACTCATGATATTTACTTATATATTACTCAAGATTGTTCCACCTGGTCCCTCCATCATCTTTGTGTTCTTGTATAGATTGTGTTGGATATGGGTCCAGAATTTACAGTCAAGTTTTGGAGGGATTTAAAAAAAAAGTGATTAAATTAATGGGTATCACATGGCCTACCCCTCATAGACCCATAAACCCACAGATTTTGCACACCAGGGCAACAAACAGTATCTATACTTTTTCAACACACATACCTGTAATGGAAATGCAGATTTGAAGATCTTCCCTGCCCCTAGGCCCTTTGATTGGCTTAAGTGACTCTGAGAACCTTCTTTAATTTGAAAATATACTCTGCCCCTTAATAGGCTGAATGTGGTCACATGGAGCCTGTGGTAGGTGGCTTGGTTTTCAGGAATGACCACACCTTGATGCTGTATGATTGGGCAGTGGGTCGAGGGTGGTTACATTCTCTGACCCAGGAGAAGGCTTTATAATTCCTGATGTGAGGCTTTGCTTTGGGGCTCACTTTGAGAAGTGTTGTGTGATTTGACCAGATGAGACTCTGGGCAGCTGTTGAGAGCCCCCCAGCTTTGAAAACCCAGATGTTGATGCTTCCCTCTCTGGTAACTGTGATTTTGGTATTGATAATGGTTGGACAGTTTGGAAGCCTGTCTGCTTGATCTGTCTGTATACTCTGAAGTTCGGGGTGCTGACCTTTTCCCCCTGAACTAGGTAATATATGTTTGTTTGATTAAAGTAAGCTTATTAACCCATTTTGAGTTGCTTTCCTTTACAAAAGCAGATCTAAGAACCTGTGTTGGCAGCCACTCTGGGGATGCTGGGGTGCTTGCTGCTACAATACCTAAAGTTGTACTAAGTTTAATTCTTTCTAATAGTAGCTTGAGAAAAATAACATGAAGCACTCTGCCCTCAGAAACTCAAATATTTAGATAGCTTGTGGATTCATCCCCATGTATGTGCCCAGTAGACATAGCAGGGACTCTACTGATGAATTACAGGTATTACTTTCAGAAGAGAAGCATTCAAAAAGCATTCAGGTAAGAATGGGAACAGGGAAGGCAAAAACAGCATTGGGGAAGCATAAAGGCTCTATTGTTAGAATCCTGAGACCAGATCGGGTTAGATCACATGCTTCCCCTCGCATTCAGACTCTCTACAGTTTTAGGTGACAGATATTCAGATATTTCCACAATGTCTTGATGACAAAACATTTTAATTTCTGATTTAGAACTGCTGCAAACTTAAAAGATTCATTCAGTTTTCTATATCTTCATGCTTCAAACCAGTAGGCACACCTGATTTACTAAAGCAATAGAGGGAATGACCCACTTCTATGTGGATGGGATCTAGGGGTGAGTATAAGGTTCAGGGAAATCTGGATTACCAGCAATAGTTAGTGCTGGGGCACTATCTTATTGATTGGAACAAATACATTTAAGAGTAAAACATTGGGTAGTTAATAAAACATGTCCATATCCTCTGCCTTTTTGGATTTCCTCAGAGGGACCCAGGAAAGTGACTCCTCTACACCCTGCCCAAAGAAGGGAAAAGGGAAGGAATTGTTAGCATAATGAAGGCATTGCAGGGGTGGAGGGATATTCCAGGTTGCTTGGGAATGGTGAAAAAGTCCAGAGAGTTAGGAGCAGAGCCTAGAGAAGAATGAAGGAATATTTGTCCTGCCATTACTGGCTAGAAGGGATATTTGGGGATAGATAGGACCTTTAAGGAGGAGACAGAACAGTGACTTGTCACTGGATAACTAAGCTAGCTGCACTTAAATTTTATTAAAAATAACAGAATGTTCTCTGCCCTTGGAGATCAACTTTTTTAGTAGCCTATGGATTCAGCCCTACCTATGTGCCAGGTAGATATGTTAGTGACTCAACAAAACTAACCTTGATGAACTTAAAGGCAGTGATTGTAGAAAGGATCTAGACTACTCAAAGACCATGAAAATAAGAATTGAAGCAGAGAAATCAAGGAGGGCACTGAAGAACAAAGCCTTAGCTGTTGGAACAGAGACCAGATGCCTTTAGGCATATTAGGTTGTTTACAAGAGTGAGGGTCTGAACCAGATATGTGTCTGGGGGCTCTGGAAGAGCATGGCTAAGTTGTCTGGTTTTCCTAAGAATTTTTCCTGATGAGTAAGTCTTGTTACAGTTTCACAAGTAAAAAGGCAGCTGGGAAAACAATGTATTGTATCTGCATTTCTGTCCCTGAAATGGCTTATGTGCTGTGGCTTTGCTTAACACCTCCCCTGATGAGTAGAGATCCACGCTGATACAAGACAATCTGTGATGCTATGAATATTCAGACACATAGATTCAAATGTATTTTTGATGGAATGATTATTTTGAAACTTCATTCCATCAGCCTAGAGCAGGGATTCTTAATTGTTATCAGTCTGGGGAAATTTATGGACTCCTTAGAATAATATTTTTAATGCAAAAAATAAAATACAAAGAATTACAAAGGAAACAAATGATATTAAAATACAGCTATCTATATATTTATTTACACATCACCTACGTACATGTTTACTTCTATATCTCTATTTATATCTATCTCTTTGTCTATATCTAAAGCATCTATTTTTAAAGTTCATGGACCCTACCTAGGTTAAGAACTCCTATCCTATTGTTATTTTAAGTGGGTGAGTGTAAAATGAGGCTTGCCCTCTGCTGTCCTCTTCTCTCCATTACTGATTGTTAGAATCCAGTGCATCAAATGTGACCTTCATCATGAAAATTCCCTGAACCCCCAACTGGGTATAATTGCTTCCTCCTCAAAATCCTACAATACTATATATCTCTCCTGTTGCATAGGTCACCATGTTGGTTGTATATATACCTTATTTCTCCCCATGAGATGTAGGCTCCAGGAGAGTATGGGCTGTGTCTTATTCATATTTATAAAGCCTGTGGTGCCTAGCCCAGGGCCCTGCATGGAGCAGAGGTACAATAAATATTTTTTGAATGAAAAAAAAATGAATGAGAGATTCCCCCCAAACTATGTAAAAGGGGACTCTGAACAACTTCTGGAGCCCCAGCACCCACAGAACGACACAGAGAAGTTAACCTCCTGCTGAGGAAAGCCCAGCAGCCCTGCAGGAAGGACCAGCGCAGTGGTCTGGGACCTGGCAGCACGCAGAGCGCAGAGCGCAGGAGCCGAGCCGAGCCCAGGTCCGCTTGAGCCAAGGTTTTAGCCCCAGGGCGGCAGGGCCAGCAGCCGGCTAGAGAAACCCCAGAACCCCAGGAGCTCTGGCGACTCCAGAATTATCAACATAGACTTGCCTAGGACAAAGTAAGAGGTTAGTGTCCTATGGACTTTGGGACTGGTATTAGGGAATGCGTCGGCTCCCTCCCCTGGGGGCTAGAAGCCGCTGAGGACAAACACCATTTTGTAGTTTTCAGAGGCAGCTCCCACTCCCAGCCTGCAAATTTGTAGGGAGATGCAGCGATCAGTCTTGGGGGGTAATCGCTCTTGCTTTAACCTCCCTGGATCTGGATTGTGATCTAGGGTGGAAGTTGTGGGTGGGTTTACAGCTTGCCAGAAACGGAAGTTGCCCCCCACACGTTCGGGACGAAAATTCCTCTATCTGGCCTTAGAGCCATAGTGTGGCAACAAGCCCAAAAGTCAAGTAATTAAGCGGCAACATGCTAAGGCAAAGGAAACAGAAAAATGCAACCCTAGACTCCTATTTTGGGGGCATAGAGCAGGAAAAGGACTGTGAGGTCAGAAGTCCTGCTCCAAAAGCCCCAGGGGAAAACATGAGTGGGTTGCAGGCTATAGAGGACCTTAAGAAGGACTTTAAAATCAAATAAGAGAAGTGGAGGAAAAATTGGAAAGAGAAATGAGAAGGATGCAGGAAAAGTATGAAATGAGGGTCAACAGCCTGACTGGGGAAAACAACACCTTAAAAAATAGACTAACTCAAATGGCAAAGGAGGCCCAAAAGGGCAATGAGGAGAAGAATGCCTTAAAAAGTCGAATTTGCCAGATGGAAAAAGAATCTCAAAAAGTTCACTGAGGAGATTCATTCCTTCAGAGTTAGACTGGAGCAAATGGAAGCTAATGACTTTATGAGAAATCAAGATGCTGTTAAGCAGATCCAAACAAATGAAAGATTAGAAGGCAATGTGAAATATCTCATAGGAAAAACCACTGACCTGGAGAATAGATCCAGGAGAGACAATTTAAAAATTATTGGACTACCTGAAAGCCATGATCAAAGAAAGAACCTAGAAATCACCCTTCAAGAAATTCTCAAGGAAAACTGCCCTGATGTTTTAGATCCAGAGGGCAAAATAGAGGTTGAAAGAATCCACCGATCACCTCCTGAAAAGATCCCAAAAAGAAAACTCCCAGAAATATTATAGCCAGGTTCCAGAATCCCCAGATCAAGGAGAAAATACTACAAGCGGCCAGGAAGAACCAATTTCAATATTGTGGAAACACAATCAGAATAGCCCAGGACCTGGCAGCTTCTACACTGAGGGATCGAAGGGCATGGAATATGATATTCCAGAGGGCAAAAGAACTGGGAATGAACCCAAGGGTCACCTACCCAGCAAAACTGAGTATTTTTGTTTCAGGGGAAAATATGGTCATTCAGTGGAATAGAGGACTTTCAAGCATTCTTGAGGAAAAACCAGAATTGAATAGAAAATTTGACATCCAGACACAAGAGGGAAGAGATGCCTGAGAAGGTAATCAGGGAAAAGAAATCAAAAGGAACTTATCAAAGTTGAACTATTTACATTCCTATATGGAAAAGCAATAACTGTGACTGATGATATCTTTCTCACTATGAAAATAATGGAAGAAGGGTGTGTGGTCATATGAATAAATATGTGAATGTGTGTGTATATAGTTACAGTTATATATGGATAGAGGGCATAAGTTGAATTTGTTGGGAAGGGAGAATACTCAAGGGATGAAATTATGAGGTGAGAGAGGAAAGTGGCAAGAGGAGATGGGGAGAGACAGGGTAGTGTAAACTATCCCATGCAGAAGAAGCAAGGGGAAGTGGTTGCAAAAGAGCGGGAGAATAAGGAAGGCTAAAAAGGCAAAACCACATTCACATTGAATTTGGTTCAGGGAGAAAATGACATACATACTAAATGGGATATCTCAACCTGCAGCAGGATAGGGGGAAGGGGGATGGGAGGAGGGATGATGGATGGGAGGGCATCCTTGGGGTGAGGGGAGGTTGGAAGTACCCACTATAAAGAGGGACAGGATCATGCAGGGAATGGACCAGGTGGGGAGTGGGATGAGTGGGAGGGAATTATAAGCAGCCTTGTACAATATATCTACTATGATAATGTTTTGCATAGCTAGACATGTACAACATATACTGAATTACTTATGTCCCAAGAAGGAATGGGTGACAAGGGAGGAAGGAAATGGATCTGAAATTCGAGGTCGTAACATTAAATGTTTCAAATATATATAAATACTATTATTAATACTCTTTTGCTTGTAATAGGGAGATAAGGTGTGCAGGCATTGGGATGCAAAGACTCACCTTCCTCTAATGGAAAAGTCGATGGGGGTATGGGAGAAGGTATGGAAGAGAGCAGATTGGAGGAAGCGATATCTTGTGGGACTATTATTCTGGGAGGTTGGGTAGGGGAATAATGGGGGGGAAAATGATTGTAACTCAAAATTTGGCGGAAATGAATGATGTAAAACAGAAGTTAATAAAGCATTTGTTTAAAAAAAAAAGAAAAAATGAATGAATGTGTGAGTGAATAGAACACGTGCTTATCCTAGTCCCCACCTGTGTTTTGATTAAGTCTCTAGAGCCTCTGGATTTTATCTGGTGTATATGGGCCAGAAATGTCCCAGGGTTGTCTTATGTATATCCTCTGGGATACTGGATTGCAGGTATTTCACATACCTTATTTGTGAGGCACTGCTAGACTTTTGGTGCCTGATTGTGATATAGCCCTTGACAAGCAGACTCCTGACCCAGCAGCTCACAGGAAGTACAAGCTATAATCCACACTTTGAGACTGTGTCTTCAGTCTGACTTTTTATTTCCTTTTAAAGACTGGGTGTCCCGATCCCTCTAGTCTCCCTGCTGGAAGCACCAGAGACTACTCACTGACTCTATACCACTACTGATTGGCATAGGAGCTTTGAACCGCTCTGTTTCTGACCAAGGCAAGTTTATCCTTCCTCAGGCAAGCTGGTGGTTCCCCGATCCTATGGTGAATTTGGTGTGGACAGTAAATTGACTTTGCCTATTCCATTTCAGATCACCGAGTTCAAGAGATCCACCAACCTCAGTCTCCCTAGCTGCTGGGATTACGGGTGTCTACCACCTTAGCTGGAGTCCTGACTTTAAGTCAAACCACAATGGTTCATCTTGTCTTTTGCCTGTGGGAAGCTGTACATTTTCTTGTAGTTTCTGAAGGATGATTAATCAGAAGAGTTGAAAACCAATTGGATGACTTTGGTGCTCCAGTAAGAATGATAGGGCCAGGATGGAATTCTGGATCATCTGGTTTGCAGCCGGGGTAGGTATTTGACAGTCGTTTATTTCTGCTTGGTTCGGCCAAAACAGCAATGTGATCATGAGGAAATGTGAAAATGGAAACAATATTTTCATGAGCATTTCCCCAGACGTTGGGCTTTAGCATGGGTTGAAAAGTACACTGAAAGTTTTTTGACCTGCTGAGCCATGAGTTCAGCTCTTGTAGAAAAACAGCAGTCTGATGACATTAACAACTTCTGAAGTTGAAGAAGGGCAGAAATCAATTTCTGTACTGTTTACTCAAATGTTAGCAATGCCCATTGACTGTGGAGGCAATAATAATTTTATAGATTGATGAAATATTTAGGGACTTCAGATGAAAGGTACTCCAAGTATAAACTATTGAACTAACACCTCCTTTCAGACCAGATATTTAATGAAATTAAGATATCCAGGGAACAGTTTATCCAGCCACTTACCAGGCCCCCAGGGTGGAATGCAGCATAGATATTTCCTTTGAACTAAACAACTGTTTGAAAAAAGAGGCAATAGCCCTTTATACAGTAGAGATTTCATAAAGGGCACTGAAGCATAATCAAACAAACACTGCCCTTGGAGTCAGAAAACTTGAATTTCAGTTTTGACTTTGCCATTCCCTCACCTTAGGCACCTCTAGCTTTAGTTTCCTTACCTGTACAATGGGTACATTGATGCTGGCATTATCCATAGTACAGGGGATTTGCAAGGAACATTTTAAAAACTGTAAAATTTCACTATTATAAGGCATTCCAGCAGGAAAGGAAACACTCTACCATATACTTAGGAAGAGCACCAGGATTCTAATGGCCATCATTAACACTTTGGTTTCCACTTAGCAGCGCTGGGATCAAGAATTTTCCCAATTTCATTTGCCATGAAGTTTTAATTTGCAGCTGGAAAGGTGGCCCATAGAATTATTCCATCATTATGTCTATCTTGGAAAGGCTTTGCAAATGGACATTGAACTGGGCCCAGAAATGAGAAGTCATATAAAAGAGGGCTGGATTGTATTTGGGGATTGCAATGCTTTCAATCATCCTAAACCACCTTCTGATGCTGGAAAAAGTTCTACATTTAATGAATTTGACAAGCATTTATTCAGCAGCTACTATTTGGAAGACACTGTGCTAGGCGCAGTGGGAGATACAAAGATGAGAGGGAATTTAATAAGCATTTACTGTGTACCAAGCACTGTGCTTAGATGGACACATCAATACTGTTTATGCTTCATATCAGTGAATTACTATATTACTGGAACAACACAATCATAGAAGTGTATCTCTAAAGGGACTAGAAAACGCATTGTGAACTCAAGCCAACTAGAATATATTACCAATGTCTTATATTTTAAAACTTGACTAATGGGCATTTTTGAGGATTTTCTTATTCTTATCTCCTTTTCTGGTCCTGTAAGTTGATTAAGTGGCATTCTCGAAGAACAGAAAAACAAAAGAGGTAAGAAATGACAGATGGGAAGGAAGGAAGAAAACAAACAGTTATTAAACACCTACTATGTGCTAGGAACCATGATAAGTATTTTACATATATTATCTTATTTGAACCTCAGACCAACCTGGGAGATAGGTGCTTTATCATATCCATTTTATAGTTGAGGAAACTGAAGCAGACAGAGGTTAAATGACTTGCCCAGGGTCACAAGGTAAGTAAGTGTCTGAGGCTGAGTTTGAAGTCAGGTCTTCATGACTCCAGGCCCAGAGTTCTGTCTGTTGTACCACTTAACTGGTATACCCATGTTATTACAATAATAAAAGAAATGCCTACAGCCATTTAGATATTCTCTATGGAGATTTTGTGGGTAAATGTGGACAAGAATTGTACAGACTGAGGTGTGGAGGGATTATTGGTAGTAGTTGGTAGGGACCACCCCCATTGATGAAACCAGAGTCTCCAAGGTATCTAAACCCCTCTATACTCAGTCTACAAAATAACTAAAATCACTGACAGAAACATTAAAATGATAGATATTAAAGGTCATATGAAAAGCAAAATGCTAAAAGGATTGGAGAACCTTTAACCAGAGGTTTTAATTTGGAGTCCATGGACCCCAAGGGATCATGGATAGATTTCAAGGTGCCTTGGAATTAGGATGGGGAAAATTACTTCTTTATTTTAATAAATTGGTTTCCTATGTAATTCTATATATTTTAATTTATGTACTTACAATGTTTCCTTTCCTTAAACTAAGTGTGTCTACCAAACAGAAATAGGCCCTAACCTTTATCTTTCCAGCTTTTGAATGAGAATGATGACCTTTACTGAAGGTCCAACTAAACTGTATTTGTATTTATTTTTGTGTATTAAAGCTTAGAATATTAATTAGTCTTGAGAGGAAAAAGAAGTCACCTTGTCTCCTACCCAGTATCTTGTACCCTTTTGGTGTTTGGAAATGGATTGGTTATCATCTCAGGCACTAAAATTAAATTAACAGGCCTATATTTTGCAGAGCAATCCCTTGGAGAGGCAAAGAGATGTGAGAGAAAGTGTGCTGGATTCAAATTTGAACTGGATTTGTATCCAGGCTAAGCTACTGACTACTTGTCAGATCTTGGGCAAATCATTTAATCTCTTTGGGCTTTTGCTTCCTCTTCTGTAAAAGGAAGGGATTGAACTAGACCATTTCAAAGGTCTGTTCTAGGAACTAAGCGGCACAGTGGATAGAGTACTGGGCTTAGAATCAGGAAAACATGAGTTTCCATCCTTCTCAAGATACTTATTAGTTGTGTGACCCTGGGTAGGTCATATTCTCAGCCTCAATTTCCTCATCTGTGAAAAGATGTGGTCGACCTTAGAGGACAATGTGACATATACATTTTAGGGCAATCACAAATACATGAATCGCCTCTAAGGGCCCTACTTCTAAATCTATGATTCCATGATCCAGGTCTAAATCTACAATCCTTACCCAAGATGAATTTGCTTATTATTTCTGTGAGTTCTTAAAAATATATTGTGAAAAAAAATTGCTCAATTCCCCATTAGTTCTGTGATGATTTAAGTGGGACCAATGACTGGGAGACATTAATTTTCAAAAATGCCTTTAACTATTTCAAGGACAATTTTAATCTGCAATTTTTACTCTCTGATCCTATCCTAGATGGCATGTTTTATTTGATCCAAGTTGCTTTTATTTTTTTAAACCTATAAAATTACATTATCATGTAAAAAACATAGTCAAAATTTCTGCCTTTTAAAATTCATCTATTGTTAATTTTTTTTTCCTTTTCCACTAAATTTTCCTGCTTAAAAAAAGAAGAGTATGAGAATTTGTTAAAAAGCTTTACTTGTGCCTGGGTAGCTTGTTGATATTTACAGATTGCAATTTATTTGGGATTATCTAATGTAGAGGGAACAAAGACGCAGGGTGATTTAGTGATAGAAGAGCACATATCACATCAGTGTTGGAGTCAGGAGACCCATGCTCAAGTACCCACTTTGCTACCAACTTCCTGGGGGATCTTTGGCCTTTCTTCATCTAGAGGCTAGGTGATGCCTAATGTGCTTTCCATGTTGAATTTTCTATGAGTTCTATGAATTATCATATAAAGGATGGCTGTTAACTATCTTACCTTCCCCTGGAGTAGAACAATTTTAAAAATGGAATTAACATAAAGTGTGAAAGTTTGAGTTTTCTTATGATTGTGTGTATGTGTGTGTGTGTATGTGTGTGTGTATGTGTGTGTGAGAGAGATGGTATGTCAAACACCAAATCGGTTTGGACAGAGCTGTAATAATGCTGTCTTTTTACTGTCTACGACAGAGAGCAAACACATGTCAATACTATCCATCCTGAAGGCAGGAAAATGGACTACATGATGACCATTTAAATTCCTCTCCAATCTTATTATTCCATGAGAACTACAAAATGACTTCTTTAATCCTCAGAGAATCCTTATAAAATAAATATATTTTGGTGACACTTGGAATCACTACAGTCTTCCTTTTAGAATCCCTCTCTTTAAGGTTTGGAGACTGAGTCACCTCCCAGAAGGAAGCCTGTTCCTGATCCCCCAAGCTGTTGTAGTTCCTTCCTTCCTTAAATTATCATGTACTTACTCATCTATATATGTATTTTATCTTCCTGTTTGAAATCCTTGAGAGCAGGAAGTATTTTTCTTTTGTTTTTGTATCTCAAGCACCTTGCATGGTGACTTGCGCATAGTAGGAGTTTAATGAATGCTTGCCAGATTTGGATTGCACTGGATTATCCATACAATGTCATTCAGCATTTTGAGAACCTATACCAACCTGGCCAGAAGCCATATGAAATATGTGGCCTCCAGAGTATGCTCTGGGGAATCATCTTTATAAAAGTGAAATGTTCTGCTCATTGTGAGATAAAAATGGATTTGAGTTTTTATAGAGCTGCATACCAATTACATTTGTTGCGCTTCAATGTCTTTGTGATTGTGCCAAAATAGATGTATCACATTGCTCATATTTCAGGTTAATGATTTGATTGGATTGTAAACATTTCGTTAGACAAAGCTTACACACATTACACAACCAGCCTCTTAAAAAAGGGAATATGTGCAAATGAGCCCCGATATCCTTGTGTATTAGCTATTTTATTAGAGTAATAATGTGCAAAGCCTGATTTGCATGTTCAACCCGAATGATGGGAAACGTTTTTGACATGTAAATTCACTGTTGTTCTGTATGCTTCCACTGAGTTTGGCGAAAGTGAATTGGTCTATTTGAGTTATCCTCCTTTGATTTCTCCAAGAAAATCAATGTAATAAAGTAATTCTTTCCTGCCATCCCCTTCTTTGCTGAGCTCTTCTGAGATCAGTCAGAAGGGGTTTTTCCTTCAATTATTTCAGGCTTGTTTGCATTAAATCCTTTCAAAGGGGCCCAAGTAAATGTGCTACCTTAATAAGGATGTCTCCCTTTGAAATAAGCTAAATAAAATTTTACATTTAAGGTGAGTAAGAACCAGTTATGGAGAAAATTGCTCAATATCTGTTCTATCCTAATTTCTTTTTCCATGCAAAACATGCTGCAGCTCTGTATTGAGGGAGTATGATGATGTGCTGTGCATAATTCATACCTCTGGCCTCCTATATATCCATACATCCTTGTTTTCCACTCCCTTGTCCCAACCCCAACTCAATGTCTTTAGGTAAGGTCAAGGATTATTCTTGATTCTCACTGATAAAACCTATTTTAGGGAATATGGCCTCAAACAGGTAAAATTGGTAATAGGCTTTGGCAGAATACATAAATGCTTATAGTTTTGCAGTGCAAGATATTTCATGTGGACTCTTCAGGTTTTCAGACTTCTGGCAGGGACACATTTATTTGAATGTCTCACTTGTCTGAATTGAGATTCCAAACTCAGTATCTGCTATGCTTTTGGTAAATGTGTTCTGTCCCCTAAAGAGGTTAGAGGTTAGACTCAATATCCTAGACATAGCCACATGCTTAAAAACATTAAGTAGTATACTGATAAAATCTATTAGAGGCTGCAGAGGAAGGTTAGCTTTAGAATCAGGGAGAACTGTCTTCAAGTATCTCTTCTAAGACATACTAACTATGTGGTCACGAGCAGCAATTCAAGTTTATTACTTAGTCAAGACTCTTGTAGCTGTTTTCTACAGAGCCTTAGGGTACAGAGTCTTTGGAAAAGCAAGGGTTTGAGGGATGAAATAATGGGTTCCATTTTGGATGCAGTGAGTTTGTGATGGATATGGATAAGAAAGTGAGTTGATGGGGGAGGTGCAAAAAGGATTGTTTCATTTTGGTGAGGGTTCAGGTAAGATCATGTAACATCAGTTTATAGTGGACTCAGTCAGAAAGGTTTTTTATCTACTTCTATTTAGTTGCACATGCATAAGAATGAAATCAACAAATAGGAGGAGTAATCCAAGGTTGAGGATGGCAGGGCATGTGTAGCAGTGTACAAAATAGTGTAGAGTGGAATCTGTTTGCCAAGGGATTGAGACAGGGAAGGAAGGAAAGAGAGTACAGGCAGGGCATGGATGATGACTTGGGGTAGAATTAAGCAGTGGAGAGACTGAAGGCCACAGTAATGACAAAGAATAGAATTAGGAGGTGTAAAGCAGAGGGAAGGACGACAGGATAAAAGATTATGATCAGATAAAGGACCTTCAGAGATCCTGAATGTCAAAGTGGAATGCTTGTGAGTGATGGTCAAACTAAAGATATGACTATCTTTGAGTAAAGCTTAAGTGCAGTGGTGGAGTCGGTCATAAAAAATTGAGTAAATTAAAGAATGGGAAGTTACATGCACAGGATAGAACACTGGGCTTGAAATCAGGAAGACTCATATTCATGAGTTCAAATCCGGCCTCAGACACTTACTAGCTATGTGACTTTAGCCAAGTCATTTAACCCTGTTTGCCTCAATGATCTATAAAATTAACTGGAAAAGGAAATGGCAAGCTACTCCAGTATCTCTGTCAAGAAAATCCCAGATGGGGTCGTAAAGAGTCTGACGTGACTGAACATCAACAAGATGTTGATTGATTGTTGAGGGAATATCAATATCTATGTTGAATATCAATAAGAATAGGAAGTCTCCTAGGATGAGAATAAAAGTTGGGGTAGAGAGAAAAACTGGGAGCTACCCTGGGCTACCCACAGAGAGCATGAAGGAAGGCAGGGCAGGGTCCCTGTTACTACTGTTACCAGCCTTCCAGGTGCCCAGGCTCACAGCCTCAGTGTCATCCTCCGTTCCCTACTCTTCCTCTTGCCACTGGGCTTCGATGACTCTGGAAGAGACAGGGGGGTGGACAACTTTGGCAACTCTGCTTCACTCCAATTCAACCCACAGGCAAGTCAAGACATCACCTGTGATATCACTGGTCATCTTCAAAAACAAAGGATGAACAACTCACTCTCTCCCCACAGAGTCAATCTATTCTACCTCTATGACATCTCGAGTATATATCCCTTCTGTCCTCTGACACAGGCATTGTCCTGGTGCAGACCTTCATCAACTCACAGAGTTCTGGTTGGTCTCCCTGTCTCAAATCTCCACTCACTGCAGTCCATTAGTTACTTAGCTACCAAAGCTTCCTAAAGCACAGCTCTGATCATGTTATTCCCCTACTCCATAAGCTTCAGTGACTCCCAGTTACTTCCAGGACCAAATATGAAGCCTGCTTGTCTTTTAAAGCCCTTCACAACTTGGTCTTCCTACCTTTCCATGCTTTTTACACTTTACTCATCTTCACATATTCTATGATGCAGGGACTCTGACCTTGCTGTTCCTCACACATAACAATCCAACTCATGACATTGGGCTTTTTCTCTGTATGTCCTCCATATCTGGAATGCTTCCCCTCCTTGCTTCAGGATCCTGGAACTCCTGGCTTCCTTCAAGACTCAGTTCAAGTCTTACCCTCTTCTTGAAGCTTTTCCCTATCCCCCTTGACCCCTCAACTTTACCTGGGCAGCCAGGTGGTACAGTGAATAGAGTGTTGAGCCTAAAGTCAGAAAGTATCATCTCCCTGAGTTCAAATCCAGCCTCAGACACTTACTAGCTGTGTGATCCTAGGCAAGTCACTTCACCCTCTTTGCCTCAGTTTCCTCAATGAGCCGCAGAATGAAATGGAAAATGACTCCAATATCTTTGCCAAAGAAACACAGAAAGGGGTTATGAAAAGTTGGCTATGACTTAAAGACAATTCAACAACAACAACAATACATTCTACTACCTTATACATACCTAGTTGTGTGCATGTGCTCTGTCTCCTTCATTTTTGGTTTTCAATTATGTCTCCAGTGGTCAGCACAGTGCTGGGGACATACTAAATGCTTAGTGAATGTGTGTTGACTGACAATGCTCTCAAATAAATGTCTAATACCACATTATAGACAAGTTGCTAATCTTTCTCAAGCAGGGAGTTTCTACACTGGTCTGAGAGATCTCCACTCTAATGAAATTACAGATAATGTTCTTTCTCTTTCTGTATCTACATATCTCATTGTGTCTCTGTAACTCTGCCTCTGTCTTTGTCTCTATCTCTCAGTCTTTCTCTCTTTCTTGTTCTACACTTATACACACATATACGATAGTAAAGGATGCCAAATTTTGTCTAATTAAAGTTCATTTCCCTTACTTTTTCCCTAACAATATCATGAAAAATTTGTTTTCTCTTAATTTAAATTAGGGGAGATTTCAATTGATCAAAGTTTATTCTCTTTGCTTTGAGGATTTCATGGGAAAAATTCTTTTTCATACTGAAAATTTTGAGTTGATGTAAGTGTAAATTTAAACTAGTGTTATAATCATGACTAGTGATAGTTATGCCTAATGGGCAGCTAAGTGGTGCAGTGGATAGAGCCTTAGGCCTGGAGCCAGGAAGACATGAGTTCAAATCTGACCTTAGATACTTACTAGCTGTGTGACCCTGGGCAAATGACTTAACCCTTGATTGCTTCAGTTTCCTCATCTGTAAAATGGGGCTAATAAATGCACAACCTCCTAGAGTTCTTTCAAGGAGCAAACGGGACCTTTGTAAAGCACTTCGTACAGTATCTGGCACATAGTAGGCTTTATAGAAATGTTAGCTATGGGGTGGCTAGGTGGCACAGTGAGTAAAGTGTCGGCCCTGGAGTCAGAAGGACCTGAGTTCGGATCTGGCCTCAGACACTTAACTCACACACAAATAAAAACCTAGCCGTGTGACCTTGGGCAAGTTACTTAACCCCAATTGCCCTCCAAAAGGCAAAAAAAAAAAAAAAAAAAAAAAAAAAGAAATGTTAGCTATTAGTGATAGGATCTGATTATCATTAATGGTTATCATTATCATTAATGAACACTTTCTAACTGATGGTGAAGGAGTAACACAGAAAGGTAAAAATAATTTGCTCAAGGTCATATAGCATTTCCATAGTAGGGGTAAGAGAGTTATAGTGGAAGCTACACTGAGCACAGAAGGAAGACTAATTTATTTGTTAACCAGATTAAATTGGGCTTTACAATCTAGTTTGGTGTTGTTTTGTTGTTGTTCAGTCAATTGGGTCCAACTCTTCATGACCCCAAGGACCAACTTCATGCTTTTTCTTGACAAAAGTACTGGAATGGCTCATTATTTCCTTCTCTAGTAGATCTAGTGGATCCATTTGTTAGGCAGTCAGAGGTTAAGTGACTTTCTCAGGGTCACACAGCTAGGAAGCATCTGAGGATGGATTTGAACTCAGGACTTCTTTACTCCCGGTCCATTGCTCTATTCACTGAGCCACCAACTGCCTCATTATAGCACATATGTATTATATATAATATTATAATCTATTATCTTCTACTTTAACATATTGCTAAATTTCATGGATATGATCTATTTCATCTTCTAGCCTATAATATACAATTGTTATAAGCAGAATTCTAATATGCTTTAAATGAAAAATCATTCTTATTTCATGAGTCACATTCCAACTTGGAACAGGAAAATTCTAGCATTTCTAGTTCTGAAATTCAGTGCTGTGATATGCATGTTTGGACACAAGTCAGACTGTCAAAGACCTAGAAACTACATCAACACAACTTATCCTGCCTTTACTAGTCAGTTTAAGATAGATTTGCACTGGTCTGGTAAAACAAAACAAACATTTGGATGAAAGAACTTAGACTGAGATTACTTGCTTTCTGGTACCAGTTGTCTTATCAAGGCATCTAGATATCATCTGGAAACTTGCTTATGCAGAATAAGTAACTTATTCCTAGTGAAAAATTTTACTCATATCAAATGTAATTTGAACATGATGGGGTCTTGTGAACAGTCTCCCCAAACACTATCCTCATGTTTTTTCCCCAAAACTCCACTTTATTGAGATCTTTGAGATATCTTTTTGCCCTGTCCTCAATTAACTGCCTTGCTTTTCTTAGTTCCAGCCCCTAATAAATCACTTAAACCTCTTTCTATTAAAAGCCATTTTAGGGGTGGCTTGGTGGAGCAGTGAGTAAGAGCGCTGGCCTGGAGTTTGGATGACCCGGGATCGGATCTGGCCTCAATACTTAGCACCCATACATAAATAACTAGCCGTGTAACCTTGAGCAAGTTACTTAACCCCAACTGCTTAAAAAAAAAAGCCGTTGTAATTAAATTAGGGAATGTATTGTAATGCCAAACAAACACCAATAAATTCAATGTATAGTATGCACTATCCACTCCTGTCATCAAAATTCTCTTTTGCCCCAGCCCTGCTGAGTGGTGACCCACTTCTATGTTCATGCTGTTGTAGGAGAGGAAATTCTACAAACGGTAGGAGGGGATATTAGGAAGCTGGTTGACTTCATAGTCTTTTGGTCTGTCTCTGCAATGGTAAGGGAAATTAGCTCAGTCACTGATTACAGGGTGGCAACAGATGTCATTAGTGTATTGTTGAAGTTTGGGGGTTCTTGGTAGAAAAACCAGCGGGGGGGGGGTGAGTCCCTTTCTGAAACAGTGCCTATAAGTAACATCAAAACTTTTGCAACACATCAAAGTCCTGTGTTTCCATGTTGCTATGAGGGACTGATTAGCATCCCCTCCTACTAAATCGGGAGGCCAAGGCCTTGTGAAGTCAGTAGAGCTCCTGATTTCCCACCCATCTCCCTACAGCTTTCAAGTGAGTGAAGAAATGGGACTGGGATTCTACCCTGGGAGATGAGATGGAGGACAGCCTAGACCCTGCTGAACTTTAAGGTTGTATATTTTTCATGATTCGCACTACCACACTTTTTCTAATGTAATTAAATTATTTAACTTACATTTTTTTTCTTTTACAATATGAAGTTCAAATGTTTTTTTAAGGATGGAACTAAGAGACTAAGGGAGGAAGGCTGCCAATGTGGGGAACGGGTATGAGAATATCTCAAAAATCCTCCCAAGTAGAATTCTTGGGTGATAAGACAATACACAGGAATGCTGTGGCTGCAAAACTTGGCAAAGTCTCAAAGATGAAACCTTTCTGCATACTGGGATAAGTGGCTAAGAGACCGTGTCCAGGAGATGGAGGAGAATAGTATCCTTAATGGTTGCAGACTGAGGCTAAAGGAGAAATGGTCAGCAGGAGACTTCAAGCTCCCGAAGACCAGTAGCATCCTTTTCATTTCTTGTTCTTTCTACTTTCTCCCTCACTTAACCTCGGTCTTATGCCCAGACTTCTATAACTTTCACCTGGCCAACCAGTCTGGAACACCCTGGTACTGAAGCCATACCCAATGTATCCTACCTGTGACTAGTATCACAGGATTCTAGGGTTATACTCATAGAGATAGTCTCACTACAAAAAGATTGGCAATATAGATTATGGACCCAAACTATGTGTGTTGCGCTGACCGACTTCCAATTTACCTGGGCAGGGCAGGGCAGACTGTCGTGCTAATCTTTGTAACCCCAATACCTGGCATAGCCTTTGTACTCAATAAATGTTTCCTGAGTAAATCAATGAGCTCCTGGATTAACCGCATCCCTGTACTCCAATAAATCCAGGAAACTCTTCTCTGACCACCTTTTGGTCTCCTTTTCCTTTACCTCAACAAACACATGCACAGAGAAACTGTCTCATTCTGCCAGATTTCTAGCTTTTGTCGGAGCTGAATATCAGAAGATTTATAGAAATAACACAGCCTTATAATCCCTCTTCATGCTCATTGTTATAACTGTTCTCACCTGACCTTGTGTTCTGAGTCAGTCCTGTTTCTTAAGCATCAGCAATGTTGAGAGCACTGGGATGGACACTATGGAGGATACCGAGGAAGTGGGAGAAGGTGCAGCTTTTGTTTTCAAAGCAATCTTTACATCTCTTTTGGCATTTAAATGAATGGACTGTCTGTGCCTTGGTGAGCATGGCAAAAATTTCATAGTATAAAGCCACCAATAAGGAAAATGAAAAGGAAAGGAAAAGAAAAAAAAGAAAAAAGAAGGAAAACAAAAAAGAAAAGAAAACTCTGCCCTTCGAAATTTCATTATATTTTTGCTTGCCCTATCCTAGCTTCGGATAAAATCCACTTAATCTCCAAGACTATAATGTGAAGAGTACACGTAGACAGGAAATGTATGACTTCAAGAGAAGCCAAGAGGGCAGTCATAATACTGAAACAGCACCAAGTACTGCCCTGTGGTTTTCTGGTGGTAATAACTTCCTACTTCATCCCATTTCTGTGTCAAGGTCAGACAATTCCTCTTGCTCTGCAGCTGCATCAGCCACTGGGGGCAGTTCTAGGTTCACTCTTCTGAGGCTGCCCCCTCCCACTGACCAGGGCTAGGGGCTGCTGCTCTTCTCCATAGCAAGCATCCTACCATGATAGATTGCCCATAGGTTTCTCAGAGACCAATTCTGTTTTACTAATTTCTACATAATGTTTTCTTCCAGGCCATTTCGGTGTTGTCAGGGAAAGTTCCATAGCTAAGGAGTTGTCCCGTCACTCATGTCCTTCCCTTCCCCCACCCCCTCCCCATTCTTGTCCCTGTTTGTCCATTTTGTACTGAGGATTTGGCGAGCCGCACAGCAGAGCTCCCATTAAACTGTGGCAGATAACTCAAATCAAATCTCTGCGGTAAATCTGCTTTTCAGCACCTGGTGCAGTTCCTCTAATGAAGCCTTTTTCTCTCCATGATATGAATCCATTAGACACTGAGAAGCTTGAGTATGTAAAATATTTTGTTTATCTGGTTCTCCTCAAAGGTACTGTCTGTCATCCTCGATGCCTGCAGTAAATATAGCATCAGCATCATGGAATGGGTGAAGCGATTAGATTTATGGTACACATAAACTGCAAAGCTTCTAATAACCATAATTCCTAACTTCAATCATAATACCAGTATTAGTGTCATGTTTCCCCGAGTATTTTATGTCCCTAAAAATATCTTAATTGTGTTTACAATAGTTACCCTATAAGTCTTTTCATTTGGAAAGTAGAAGGAATCCACCAGAGACTAAACTCCAGACATAAGCCACCCTTCTATATGTTTATATGAAGGGTGGGGAGAGATTAATTGCCAGTATCCTGTGTGTCGCAATTAAAACAGATAAATTTCCATGGACAAATAGGGTCCCAGCTAATAGGAAGCAACCTATAATAAACCAAAACAGGGAGGCAGGAGTGAGGAGCCTGAATGTGTGTGCTTGGGGGAGGTCTGTAAGAATATTTGATCTCTCAGTGGAAGCTATTGTATGAATGCCTGCAATGTGATCTCATCATTCTAATTATTTTGTGTCATTTGAAATATCTTTGAGTGGGTGCCAACTCAGTTATTTTTTTCCTGACACAGTGCTGAGATGCTATTTTAGAAGAGGCCTGATCTCCAAAAGTTCAGTGGATTCCTGATCCAGGAATTCCCCACTTGCCTTTTGCGATAGGAGAGCCCTATGCTGTGTGCTGAGAGTGTTTTTATTAGCCTTTTTTTTTCTTTTTGGCTTCAGGGTGAATAGGAGTGTGTGATACTATGAATATTTGCCGTTATTACCCACACTGAACAAGATCACCCTTTCAAGGATGCTACAAAGGCAGTGATGATGTAGTGACTACTTTTTTTGGTGGTTCATTAAAATTTTATGGACTTAAGGAGTACTCAGGACTAGTAGCTACTGGCTAGTACCAGAAGTACCTAAGTTAGAGAAAGACCTTTACAATGGAAGTGACTTTCTTTGATTAGAAATGAAGATCTCAGGAGCCCTTTCCCTAAGGATATTTCTTTGCCTATTAGAGATGGGAATATTAAGGGGACTAGTTCCCTACCCCAGTTATATATGTGTTATAATCATTCTCCTTTTCTGTTGTAACCAAAAGAGACTTAGTTTATCTATCTGTCTGTCTGAATCTATCTATCTATCTATCTATCTATCTATCTATCTATCTATCTATCTATCTATCTATCTGTCTGTCTGTCTGTCTATCTGTCTGTCTATCTATCTATAGATCTAGAAACTTCCTGATCTAGAAACTCCCTCACCAGTCCTGATTAGTCATCTGTAACTTGTAGTCTTAGAAAGTCTCTTGGGAGCACTGAGAGGTTGATTGCTTTACACTGGGTCACACAGCTTATATGTGTCAGAGTGGGGACTGGAATCCAGCTCTTTCTAACTTTAAGTCTAGCCCTCTATTCACATGATAGACTATTTATCCATTTATATAAAAGTATTGGAAATATGAGTTTTGAGAAATCTAATAATGAGACCAGACCCCCAAAGTGACTGACAGGAAACAGCACTAGCAGGAGAGGAGGAGGCGTGGAAGTTTCCTGAAGGGTAGAACACAGGATCTAAGATGAGATCACTAGGAGACAGAGCAAGGGAAATAAGAAGAAACTGGGGGAGAGGATGAATTCAAACTAGAAGAGGAGGAGTAGATAGATGGAGATATTGACCTAGGCTTACTTGAGGAGGTTTCTGATTGTAGTGGTGGAAATCAGAGCCATGGGCTCAGAGTGTCAGGGAACTGTGAGGTTATTTTCCATCTCAACTTGAGAGTCCCATCTGTTACAAGCCAAAGAGATGCCCGCGTCCTTGTCACCAAAGAAAGTTTTAAAGTAGGCAAACTTTGTTTCCTATCCCCTCCCCCAAGCTTATCGCGCCATGTTGTATCTCCTTTTACCAATACCTCAGCAGCTGCCCTCATAGTCTCTGTTTTGCCTATGGTCACGACTTAGATTATCTTAAAGATAAACAGAGGGGCGGCTAGGTGGTGCAGTGAACATGTGAAGATGACCCTGCCATCTTCTTCATAGATATATTGACAAGATTTCTGGAAATCTTGGGGAATTCAGGGTCTAGCTAGTACTTAAAGGAATGTGTTTCATAAATATGTCAGTACCTCATAAACATGCCATTTCTTATGGTAACTGTACATCCACATATTCACTGCCATCATTTGTTCTACCTTAAAATCCTCTATAATTTGTTCCAAGAATTCTTCTTAGTCACTAAAACTAAACTTGAAGAGATATTGAGGTCAGTAATCCTGAACCTTAGTTTTATATCTCTGACCTCACCTAAGTAGTAACTTAACCAGATATAAATGGTTTTGAATAATGCTAACAACCTTGTGAAAGGCCCCTTGATCAGGCATACAGATATTGAAAACTTTGGGCCATCAATCACCAGGGGGTGGTTTATAAATGTTTTCCCTAAAAGAGTGTTAAGGTTTTTATCATTAAAGTATGAAATTTGGTAGAAAGTAATTAATATGTGCAAATTCTTGAAGGTTATATGATATTTTAAAAGGGCATGGAAAGAGATGGAAGTAGGACATATAGCCAAAGATAAGTATAAATGGCATAAACCTATTAGAATAATGGCAGAAAGGTTATATCCTAAAATGAAAGATGGTAAGGACAGTAGAAAGAGATTTTCAAACTTCAAACATCTCCCTTCAACCATGAAGGGAGAAGTCTATTCTTTGGCATAAAGCTAACAGGTGACAGAGAGAAAAATTGAACCACTCAACTTGATTTTATTTACATCCTCTGTATTAAAGAGAATGAGATTGTAATTGGAAAGATTAGAAAAATATATTAAAAGGAAATTGAAACCCAAGGTAGGTGAAAAGGCAATAAGAAAGTTTCTAGCTGATTTAATTTAATTCATGTATCCAGGAGCACACAAATAATAAAACAAATCTATTGTCAGTAATCTTTGAGAAATTGTGGCAAATGAGTAAAGTGTCAGAGGACAAGAATTGGGCAAAATGTCCTTATTTTACAAAAAGAGAAAAAGGTAGACCCTGGAAACCACAGACAGTTGAGTTTGATGACAAAAATTTTTAAATTAATTATTAAGCAAATGATCTGTGTATGTTTAGAAACAAAAACAGTGATCACTAGGAACCAACATGGATTCACTAAGAACAGGTTATGATAAACCAACCTTACTATCTCTATTTGCTTTTTTAAATTAATAAGGTTACTAGATTTATCCTTTAAATATAATGTATATTGATTTCAGCAAGGTATGTGACAATCTTTCATAATATCCTTTTGGACAACATGGAATAATGCAAGTTAGATAGATGATAGAGTAAGTTTGATTTGCAGTTAATTAAAAAAAACTATACAAGGAGTCTGATTAATGAACCAATATCAATCTATAAGGATGTCTCTATGGGAATGTCATGAAGCTCTGTACTTGACCCTCTCCTGTTTAATATTTATATCAATGATTTCCATGAAGATTCAGAAGGCAGGGTTATTAAATTTGTAGTTGACAGAAATCTAAGTGGGATATATTGATTGATAGAATCAAAATTCAAAAGAAGTTTTCAGCTTGATAGAATAATAGGAAAATTGGAAAGTTAAGAAAGGTAAAAAATTCTAGAAAGATAAACTATAACAAGAATAAATGTAAAGACTTGTGTTTAGGTAAAGGAACAACAATAGTTATATAAATACAGAATGGAGGAGATCAACCTTAAAAACAATTCATGTGACAAAGACATGGGTGTTTTAATTGAGGAGTTCAGTGTGAGTTAATTGTGTGATATGGCAACTAAAAATCTAATGCAGTTTTAGATGGTGTCAATAGAAGTCTAGTATACGTATCAAAAGAAATAATACTCTTGCTTTTATATCAAATTATATCTTGGTTATTATGTCCAATTCTAGGCAACACATTTGAAAGGAACACTCGAATGAGACCACCCAGATAATAACTAGTTAATAAAATGTGAAGCATATGGTAAACATGTCAAGTAAAAAAAAATAAGCAAAGAAACTATAGTACTCTAGTTTGGAGAAGAGAAGACATCAAGAGAGCATCTTCAAATAGTTGAATGGCCATCAGTGAAGAAGAGAGACTAGAGATGTATAGTACTGAGTAGTTTCAGAGGGTAGAACTAGGACCTTTGGGTGAAAGGAACAGAGAAGTAAATTTCAGCTCTTTCTTAACAAGGAATTTTTGAAAAGCAGAATGGGCTACATTGTCAGGTAGTGAGTGCCCCCTCCATCATTGGAAGTATTCAAGTTGAAGTTCGATGACAAACTGTTGGGAAAATTGTAGGGAGGATTCTAGAATTAGGGGAGAGAAGGGTCTGGTGGACTTTCTAATGTCCCCTCCAAGTCTGAGTGTTTCTGTGATATTTTAAAATTAGTCTAAAGAAATCAGATGAGATCAAAACCTTTAACACATTACGAACTCACATTACTATTTTCAATAACTATAACTTTTTTTGGCATTGGAAATTTTCTTAATCCACCAGTAAAATTACTGTAAAGCAGAGTTCTTATTTGGCAGAGACATCCTTCTCTCAACTCCCCCAACCATCTGTCAACAGATCAAACCTAAACTAAAGCAAACCTGTGGACTATGTGACTTTGTTGAATCTTCTGTGGTCCATGATTCAATGCAGTGTTCTATGAGTATCCCATTAATAATTCTAAGAGGCTCTGTATTCTCCCCTTCCAAATAATATTCTGTGCCTTTGCCCAAGTGACGTGCTGGAGTCAGTTTAGAATTACAAACTCAAAGCAAGCCACAGTGAATATAACTATTTTCTTCCTCCTCTTTCCCTGCCAAAATGCATTTTCTGTAACTAAGTTGTAAATAGGGATGGGTTCCTGAATCATTGACTTCTTTGTCAATGGCAGCTACCAAACAAGGTTCATCTTTTATTGTCTGAATACGTTTCCTGAGCTCTTATTGGATATTTTTCCATCTCTGATTATTAATTACTGTCAGATTACACTTTCAGTGATTAATTGACTTCTCTTAACAAAAACAATGAAGGCCATTTAATAAATACAGTAAAATCATGAAGACTGGCTTTTATTCAGGGCCATCTCTCTCACTGAGAGGTATTTTCCCCATCCTTTCTGTTCCTGGAAACAGTGCGTATTACTTATAATATTATTTATTATATTAAATTTTATATGTTATATGCAACATAATATATTATATTGTTATATTCCTGGGATGGCTCTTACCTGAAGGTTCTAAAACTCTTGGCAAACATGAATTACTGAGACACAAACAAAATGTTCTTTTTTTTTTTTTTTTGCTTTTTGGAGGGGGGAAGGTAGGGCAGTTGGGGTTAAGTGACTTGCCCAAGGTCATGTGGCTAATTTTTTTTGTTAAGTGTCTGAGGCCAGATTTGAACTCAGGTCCTCCTGACTCCAGGGCCAGTGCTCTATTCACTGAGTCACCTAGCCACCCCCAAAATGTTCTTTAAAGGTACATTGTTCATTTGGTAGATGTAGGGGGCTGAGGAATGTAGTAAAAGGGGAAGAGTCAAGGAAAAATCCTAAAGTTGGAATTCAGGGGACCATTTCCCTTTGAACCAGTTTCAAGATCAAGAGTTTTGTGTTCTAGTGCTTGAAATCTGGGATTCTGATTCCACTTTGCTTTGATTTCTAAAAGTGTTACGTTGTGTAGAAGTACCTCTTGAACTTGTGGGTGTTGGGAAGGACCCCTTTTAGCTGGAACTTCCTACTCTATTTAGAAAGCTGAATGCCTTTTTCCTGCTGTCCAGGAAATACTACCTCATCTAAATAGGAGTCTGGGGTTCAGGAAACCGTAACTTTTCCAGGAAGCTGGAGTTGGAATTAAGGAACTTCTGCCACTCAGGAATTCTCACTATATAATTTTCCTTTGCATGTATTCAAAGAATATGTGTTTCTGCCTCTCAATACCCTGGAAACTCTCAATACTCCTACCACTGACCTGACTATTAATGTCTTTTGGACCAAGATATGTATGACATCTATCACAAAACTGTTTAAGAGCCTGTTCCTGCTTCCTGATGGTGGCAGTTTCTCCTTGCTGAGCCAGTCAGAGGCAAAATGTCTAATAGGTGAATTTTGATCTCATGACTTCTCAACTCTCCTTTAGGGACCCTATGTACTCTTTGGCACTTCCCTACCTATACCCAATACCGTCAGGCTGGCCATTGACTGCAAAGTGTTCCCTCCCTCTGGCTCACTTGGGCTTTCTTTATGGAAGAAGACAGAACCTCTTCTTCTAAACCTTTCCTTTCTCTCCTTTCCATCAAAGACCATCCTGTGTTCATTGATTCATTAATTCAATGATCAGGAACTAAATACTTGTTGATTGTTGGTTGGTATTCTTCATTCTTGAAAAGGACCAAAATGATATCACTATGTTGGGGTTGAGATAAACTGTGTCTGACTGTGGGTGATCAGATTATGATGAGCTCAGAAAGCTCTACCACAGGTCAGGCACAAATAGTCCATATGCACATTTGGAGTGGACATGTCCCTAAATGTGTGCATCTTATCATGTGCAAAATACTTATTTTAACAAAGAGTTGTGCTAGGCTGGGGAAGATGCAGAGATGATGAATATTCCTAAACTCGAGGAGTTTACCAGCTAGTAGAGAGGGTATGACATATGTCCAAATATGTAATATTTTACAATAAATATAACTATATTGTAAATTGTAAAAAATTACAATATTGTAAATTTATATTTACAGTAAATATGCAATGACTATAAGATAATATGAGAATTATAAAGTTCTATGTGAGAAAGAAATGTTTGTTTTCCAACTTGGGGGTGGGTGGGGCAAGAATCAGAGAAGGTTTCCTGAAAGAAATGGTATTTGAAAGGTATGTGTGTGTGTGTGTGTGTGTGTGTGTGTGTGTGTGTGTGTGTGCACGCGTGCATGTGCTGCAGGGAAGGAACAGAGCATTTACAGTGTAAGTAACATTATGAGCAAATATACTTATAGAAAAGAAAAGTGTTGGATCTCTTTCAGGGATAGCAACATGTCCAAGTTGAACAACGTTTAGAATAAGTGGGGAGGAGTATAAGTATGAGAGAAGGCTGGAAGAAGGGTGGTACCAGGCTATGGAGTTCCCTGGATGCTAGACTGAGTATGGCTTTTATATGGTAAACAAGAAGGAGCCAATAAAAGTTTTTGAGCTGAGGAGTGAAATGAACAAATCCATGTCTAGAGAAATTCAATCTGGAAGTATAGTGAGGGAAGGACTGAAAGGAGAGGGGCTGGAGGGCAAGGGGATAAGTTAGGGAGCCATTGCAGAAGTCTAGATGGGTGGTAAAAAGGTCTGAGATGGGGCAGTAGGAGTGGGAAAAGATAGGAGAGAGAAGACACAAGAGATTTTTTTAAAGGTGGACACAACAATAAAACTACTTCAGTGTAGTTGGCCTGAATTGGACATGGGAGTTGGAAGAAAGTGAAGCATTGAGAAGTGGAGAGAGATTTGGACTGAAAAAAAAATACGTGGGCTCAAATCTCACCTCAGAGACAAGTTGCAGAGCCTGTTTGTGAGCCAGGGTCTTTATTTTTAAAATGAGGGCATTGAACTGGGTGCCCTCTAAGGCCACTCCCAGCTCTACATCTATGAGCCTATGGTCCTAGGAGTCAATGATTATCCTGAAGTTGGAAGTATGAGTGATCAGGATGGCATCATAAACAGAAATAGAGAAGTCAGGAAAAGGAGTTGATATTTGGGGGAAGATGAGTTTAATTTGTTCATCTTGAATTTTCATGTTTTGTTTAGTAATTTTTCAGTCACATCTGACCCTTTGTGACCCCATTTGGGGTTTTCTTGGCAAAGACACTGGAACGGTTTGCCATTTCCTTCTCCAGCTCATTTATAGATGAGGAAACAAACAGGGTTAAGTGACTTGTCCAGGGTCACACAACTAGTAAGTTTCTGAGGCCAGATTTGAACTCAGATGAATCTTCTAGACTCCAGATCTAGCACTCTATCCATTGTGCCTTCTAGTTGTCCTCTTGAATTTTAGGTGCGGCTTAAACACTAGCTAGTGCTAATGTTATGCTTTCCCTCTGATCATCCCTGAAGCATTCTTCCCCTTCACTTTTACCTCTTAGTTTTTTTTTACTTCCTTCAAGACCCAACCCAAAGACCAACTTCTGCAGTCCCCCCCCCTGCTAAAATCTTCCCTTTCAGATCACCTCCCATCTATTCTCTCTACATCTTGTATATACCTTTTTATTTACATGTTGTCTCCTCCATTAAAATATACACATTTTGAGAATAGTGTCTGTGTTTTTGCTTTTCTTTATAACCCCAGGGTTTAGCAAGCACAGTGCATGGCACAGAATAAGTGCTTAGTAAATGTGTATTGACAGATTGGCTGAACAGACAACATATCTAAATTGTAACAATGATTTGAAGAATACCTTAAGCCAATGGAGTGATCCCAGCAGTGGAAATTCCAGTTACTGAGGCAGGTGCCTAATTTGATCATCTTCAATCACTCCATGTTGCTTGCTCTGTCTACTTCTGGGATTAGGCCTGCCCTTTTGACTTCCAGTGAAATCTCTTTTAATCCACAAAAGATAAATTGGAATACTTTGGAGGCAAAAATCAGCTGCGTCTCATCATTTCTGAGGAACCTCTGGCAAGGCTGTCTTGCCTTCTCTTCTGACTGGACTATTCTCTCTACAAAAGACTCAGGGTTTAGAAGTTTGCATCCAGATGCCAGCCAGAAGGCCACAGGTTTTAGTCTATCTTTGTCTCCAGAGAAATGTAATTGCTATTCCTTGGGTTGCAATTCTCTGGTGTATTGAGTATAACTTTAAAATATGTTTGGTTTTGTAATTGAACAACAACAGAAGAAGAAATAGAAAGCTGTTCTTGAGGTTTTAGAGGTAGTGGGAAATTGGCAAAAAAAATCAGGAGTATGTTCTTAACTCACAAGACATTATCCTTCAAATCAGGTTATTAGAGCCAGAATGGCTGTGACATTCTTCAGGGAATACTGTTCGTCTGTTCCTGCTGTCTTGTTCAGCTGCACTGATGAGAAGATCTTCATTTGTCCTCTCTGATGCGACACTCGCCTTCTTCTTGCCAGCAGAGTGGTTTTTGGAAAGGAGGGGGATGATAGGGAGAAATCGTGGGGGCAGTCTGCTGAGTGGTCCTTTGGTGTTGCTCTCTGAATGCCAAGACCTGCTATAGCCAGCTGGAGGCTACCAGCAATTAGTTCAGCCTCCTTGAAACTATGATTAAGAAATACCTGGAGCAAAGCAAATGACACAAATCCCAGCCCCTAATGGAAGGCAAACAATGCAAGTCATTTGGAACATCCAAGCCCAAACCATGTGCTCTTCCATGATCCAGGGCCCTCCTTAAATTGGAAAATACCATTCATATCTAGTCTTAAGGCGGACAGTTTTCTTACTTGCTCATAATCTTAACTGTGTATATCCATGGGGCTCTTGATCTGAGGAAAAGGCACTACATGCAGACATTCTGACCTCCTTTCTGTGAATGCATTTAAAGTATAATGCGCTTGGGGGACGGTATAGTACAATAGAAGGAACACTGGCTCCATACAATGTATGACGTTGGGCAAGTTATTGAAAATTGCTGTGCCTCCGTTTCCTTGTCTATAATAAAAGAGAGTTTGCTTTTTTAATTTGGGGTCCATGAAATTACCTTTTTTTTTTTGCAACTGGCCCATGTGCCCATCTATCAGCTTATATATGATGTACTATTTCCAACAGCTCTGATTCCTTTGTTCCCATGAGGGACAGACCCTCAGCTCTCTTTCCAGGTGAATTTATGTTCATATTGTTGACTGTGCCTCATCCCAAGCACTTGAAGGATACATGTGTAATAATAATCATAATTTCTCTGTCACTCCAGGGATCAGATTGAATCCCTCTACCAACACAGACTGCAATATACTTATAGTAGATGGTTTTATAAGTTGTGATGGCCAAACAATCATCTGGTGGCCAGCCCATTGTCAATGACCCTCTCCAAATTTAACTGGGCCAATCGTCAGGTGACAGACATGTGGAATGTCCCCTCTGCTCCTGCTTGAAGCCTTTTCAGTTGGTTAGGATCTGCCACTGAACCAGCCTTCAAGAATCTTGGGACAACTTTCTACCATACTGGGACATTTTAGTAGTACTTTGATGGCAGGATAATCATTATAACTTACAGGAAGAAAGGAAACAGGTCTTTTTTAAGCCTACCATTCACAACTGTGCTAAATGCTTTATAAATAATACCTCCCTCAAGCTTCACGACAACCCTGGGAGGTAGGCGCTATTATGATCTCTATTTCACAATTGAGGAAACTGAGGCAGAGGTTAAGTACCTTTGCTAGGGTCACATAGCTTATAAGTGTCCAAGGCTGGGTTTGAAATCAAGTCTTCCTGTCTCCAAGCCCAGCTCTCTAGTTGTATTTAATTTTTAGAGAAAATGTAATTTTATCAGATGTATGGTGCAGGAAGTCTGGCTTTCACTACCTTACATTTGATAAATAGAAATTTTTTCTCCAAATAAAAAAAATCATCATGTAAGAAAGAATAAAATATTGTTGCTCTTTTGGCTTTCTGTAACATAGTTCCTAAAAACTAAAATAGCTCTCACAGATGTTATCTCATTGCATTCCTACTTTGTTGCTAGGAGTAGCAGTCAGTAATTAATCAATAAAAATTAAGTACCTACCACGTGCCAGGAACGGAACTAGGTGCTAGTGATACAAAGACAAAAATGAAACAATCCCTGCTTTCAAGGAGTTTATGTGCTATTGAGGAGGCCCCATGCATATGCATAGGGGATATTATTTAAATAGATTTCCCTATAGTGAGTAATGTTTAGAGTGCATTATGAGTCATCCGTAAGAGTAGAAAGTTCTGGACCCTCGAGGATCTTCAGTTGCTATTGATTTCAAAAATATCACATTTGGCCAACATCATAGTGGCTCAGTGAATAGAGTGCTGGGTCTGGAGTCAGGAAGACTCATCTTCCTGAGTTCAAATATGGCCTCAAATACTCACTAGCTGTGTGACCCTGGAAAAGTCACTTAACCTTGTTTACCTTGGTTTACTCATCTGTAAAATGAGCTGGAGAAGGAAATGGCAAACTGCTCTAGTATCTTTGCCAAGAAACCCCAAATAGGGCAACAGCCAGACACAACTGAACAACATATACAGGTCTTTGAAAAATCCTCCAAAGGAAGTCTGTAGGATCTAATTATGTTTATGTTTTTCCAATGGTAAAATGCTCTCTGCTTTATTCAGAATTAGTGTGGTTTTTAGGAGAAAATTTCCAAACAATGGCTAAGTGCTGTTTTTCATTATCAAATAAATACCTTAGAAAAAGTAAGAATAAATGAGAGGGAGACTAGAGAACATTATGAAATTTGTTTTTTCATTTGGGAAAAGTTCCTTCAGTGGGTGACATGGTTTCTGGCCCCAAATCTCCCATTTCACTCTATACATACACCCTCATTCCCAGATTCAATGATTTTATTACACAGTTAAAAATATACTTGAAGCTTGTGAGGCTCTCATCTTCAATGAAATCCTGTATGATGCTTTGGCCTGCCTACCCCCCAGCCCCTCACCCTCAGACATTGAACACACAGACTCACTACTGTATACTGCACATATTTCCCCCACCCCACCACCACAGGTGCCCCCTCTCTTCAAGGAGATTTCTTAGGTAGCAGTCATAAATAAGTCATTGTATAAGAGAGGTTATGTTTATATTTAATGACAGGATCTCCTGTGGCAAGATTTAAATTAAATACAAATGCAGGAAAGTTTTCCTTTTCCACATGTGCCAAACTTTTATATGCATTCTTCTAAAGTCCAATGTGTGATATTTTAATCATGAAAAAGAGGTGCCAGTAATTTCCTACCTAGATATTAATGTGACCTGTTACCCTTGTATTCAGGTATTTAGGCATATGCATCATATGGTGTGGATCTAGTATGTAGCAAGGACATCTTCATTTGTTTATACTAGATTTTTCTTTGAGGGTTAAGAAAATTTATTAGTCATTTTTCAGTCATGACTAACTCTTCATGACCCCATTTGGGGTTTCCTTGGCAAGGATACTGGGATACAAGGATACATTTCCTTCTCTAATTCATTTTACAGATGAGGAAACTGAGGCAAACAGTGTTTAGTGCCTTGCCCAGGGTCACATAGTAAGGGTATAGAAGTAGTAAGGGTCTGAGGCAGGATTTGAATTCAGGAAGATGAGTCTTTCTGACCCCAGATCTAGCACTCTATCCACTGTGCCACCTAGCTGCCCCAGTCATGAGCATTAACCCTATATGGGGCTGATATGAAAAGCTAAAAAACGAACCAGTAATTTGTAGTAAGTGATGAATGATAATAACTGGTAAAAGGAGAGGTGAGGAGATGTGGATTGGACCCCTGAGGACATGATGTTGAGCCCCTAGTTTTGGTAGAGTCACGAATTCTGTCCTTAGGGAACCCTCGTTTGGGAGAGGAGAGAGGATCCTTGTCTTTGGGTCTCCCCAGTCTGAAGGGAAAGACATGTCCTCTTCCCTCAGCTCCTTGTCTTCAGGGAGCTCCCAGTCTGAGGGAGTAGAGTAAGACATTTGCAGATAAGCATACTTAATTTACTTAAAAGATTAGGTCAGTCATTGAAGAAGAGATGTCTACTGAATGCAGATAGTAGTTGTGTTTGAAGCACAAAACTGAGTGAATCTAAATTTCATCTCTAGGTTCCACTTTTACTTATATCATTCAGACCACCAGTAGAATCTAGGACTACTCAAGCTACTCAGCAGTGTAAAGAATGGTGACACCAGACAACAAGTCACCTTCAGGGAATTCAACCCTTAGGAATTACAGTAAATACTGAGTTTGCAAGAGACAATTGCTATTCCATCATAGTAGAATGATGATTTGATCCAATTAGAATGGGAGCAGGAAGGAGGAATAATTCCAGACTCTGCATGCCAAAGCAGCTCATTGTGCTGTCAGGGAAGCCTAGACCCTCATCTGTGAGTTACTGTTGCTCCTTAGAGGATTTGGCAAGCTTGGTTGGAGAGTTAGCACATGTGTTCTGTATTTGCATTCCTTAGGAGATAGGGACAGTTGGTGGCATAGTAGAAAGAGCATCAAGCCTAGAGTCAGGAAGACTCATCTAGTTTCTTTGCCAACAAAACCCCAAATGGGGTCATGAAGGGTCAGACATGACTGAAAAATGATTGAGCAACAAAAGGAGATAGGACTCCGGACGTGCCTTTAGTCAACAAAGTGGAGGCATTGGTGTTTGGGGAAATGGCAGTAATAAAAGAGTTGCCCTGGCAGGCTTGACTGTTCATCACTTTCCTCAGGCATCCTTACCTCCAGGTGCTTCATCCCTCTAGATTGGTAACTGCAACAGAGAAAGCCGATCTCTGATAGAGATCTTTGCTGAACTACCTCACTCATTTCCCTTTAGTAGGAAATCTGAAAGAACGTAATCAATTTTAAGAGCCCCAAATTACTTAAAAAGTGTAGCTAGGTACCTGTCAGTTTGGGAATGACTGAACAAATTATAGCATATAAATTTAATAGAAAACTAATGTACTATAAGAAATGAAGAGAGAGTTTCAGAGACACCTGAGAAGATTTGTATGAACTGATGCAGAGTTAAGTGAGTAGAATGAAGACAATAAATTGTCTAGTAAAAAACAAAACAAAACATAAAATCAACATTGTAAAAACGAATAATTTTGAAAAACTTAAGAACTCTGATCAATGCAATAGTAAACCATAAATCCAGAGAACTAAGGATACAGAATGCTACTCACCTGCTGACAAAGACCAACTTATAGAAAGATATACATTTTTAGATATGTCCAAGATAGGAATTTGTTTTGCTTGTTTATTTATTTGTTAACAAGGGTTTTGTTTTGTTTGCAAGGTGTGTGGGGGGAGATGAAGAAAAAAATGATTAAAAATTGAGAAAAATAATAAAAGGAATCAATCCCTAGGGAATAGACCAGCAGCCAGGAGGCCACATGTGGCCTTCTAGGCCCTTGGGTGCAGCCTTTTTACTGAGTCCAAGTCCAAAAAGAATTCTTTTGTTAAGGGGATTTGCTCTGTGAAGTTTGGAGTCAATCAAAGGGCTGCACTTAGGACCTAGAGGACCACATGTGGCCTTGAGGCCATAGGTTCCCCACCCCTGGAATAGACTAACTCTTTTGAGAATCTGCATAGAATAATAGAAGTAATTGCATAAAGATAAAGCAATGACACAGATCTCCAGGGGCATCTGAGAACAGAAAAGATAAACATTCAGACGGGTGGAGAAAAAAATTTAGTGCAAAGGTCATAGTGAAGAATGTCAGTGCCTCACATGTTAGAAATGAACTTCCCAGTCTGGGCAAGGCTGCCTTGCCGGTGTCCTTATTCCCAGATGCTGAGGGTGTGCCATTCAGCAGTCTCCTTGAGAGTCTTCTCTAAGGATTCTGCCAAGTCTGGCTTCCCCTGTGGGCCCTGTAGAAATGGAAGGAAAAGGACTCAGGAGCTTCCCTCTTGTTTTGGGAGAAACAGAATCTTTCGGTAACTTCTTCCTGTTGTGTGTGCATTATTCCCACACTCCCCCTCCCCACATCTTCCATATGGAAGGACCTACATATTCAAATGAAGTCAATAAATATTTACTGGGCACTTATGATATGTAAGTTCAGATATTATGAAAGATTTAAAGAATGATGAGATGCAGTTCTTATCTTCAAGGAGCTTCCAATATATTTTGGCATATAAGATATACATATACATATATATACACATACATATATGTATATAAATGCACATATATGCCTATGTATATATGTGTGTACATGTAAATGTACATGTGTGTATCTATATAGTCATGTAACAATTAAAAAGATTAAAATAGCAATAGAAAACCAACAATAGAAGACTAATTGTCAAATTATTTATTAAAATAATATGAAGGATAGACTACAGGAGGAAGCAATTGGTAGTAGAGAAACTGAAGAGACTGTGTTATAATTGAAAGGACCCTGTACTTGAAATCAGAAGCTTTCGTTATGTGGATTTGAGTAAGATGCTCCATTGTGTCTGGGCCTTAGTTTCCTCATCTGTAAAATAAGGGGGTTGGACTTGTTGACCTCTACTTCCAACTTTCAATCTATGACTCTATTTTTCTATGCTCTGAGCCTTGATATTCTCATCTATAAAAAGATGGGATTGGTCCAGACTGATCTAGACGGGTTCTTAACCTGGAATCCGAGAACTTGTTTACAAATTTTTTTGGATAATTTTTCAAGGCAATTGGCTTCCTTTACAATATTCTGTAATTTATATCATGTATCTAAGAGGTTTTTCTTTGCAGGGGTCCACAGGCTTCAGTAGACAGCTCAACTGGTCCATGATACATACAAAGTCAAGAACTAGAAGCTCCCTGAAGTTCTTTCTAGTTCTAATATTCTGAAATCCTATAGCAAGATGTCTATGACTCTAGTACAAGTATAAAGTTATAGAATTGTGAGCTGAGATAGTAGCAGTAAGACTGGAAAAGAAAGAATGAAGAAAGGTATGGCCCAGTAAGAATCAACAAGACTTCCTTGGTCTCCCCAGTAGCACCTAGCACACAGCTGAGAACACAGAACATAGTAAGTGCTCACTAAAAACCTATAGAATCAGGTTGCTGTTGACAATGGGAAAAAAAATGAAATTCAAAAAGACTGTTTCTTTTAAAAGTTCATGTATAATTAAATCCAACTTAAGAAATATGTATTAAACTCCTACTATTCCTTAAATAGGCAGCTAGGGGTCACGGTAGATAGAGTGTTGAGCCTGGAGTCAGGAAGACTCATGTTCCTGAGTTCAAATCTGGCTTCAGACACTTACTAGTTTTGTGACACTGGGCAAGTCACTTAACGCTGTTTGCCTCAGTTTCCTCATCTGTAAAATGAGCTGGAGAAGAAAATGGCAAAAGATACTCCATTATCTTGGCCAAGAAAGCCCCAAATGGGGTCACTAAGATTTGGAAGCAGCTGAACCACAGCAAAAGTAGGGAAAGCTTTCTGAGTGGTCAAAAATAAACCTACCTGAGATTTTGCGTTTGTTCTTTTCCCATTGTATCATGCTACTTTTTAATTTATAATAACATCTTTGATGATTTTTCTATTGTTTTTATTGAGCTACTTTTTTTTTTACTGAAAGTATATACACTTGTAAGTTCTCATAAATGTTTTCCTCCATCCTCTGTTTTATTGAATAATGTTCTGCCTATCCTAGTATTCTATTAGCAGCTTACTTAAAAATCCCTAGAGCTACTGGGAGGCAAAATGAAACAATTGCGCCCTGAAATCCTTTCTAGGAGCAGTGCTGGTTATTGCCTGGTAAGAGAATATGGGTGTAGAATTTTTAATTGGAGTATTGCTAATTATTCTCTCTTTTTCTGTGGAAATGGGCTGTTTTCTACAATGACACCACTAATATGTGCTTTTTAAAATTGTAATATCAAGCATTGAACTTCATAGCCCTTCCTGTACTATAGCTGATTTATTCAGGACATGAGGGAATGAATTTGGTCTCCTAGGATCCAAACAAGGCTCCTTTCTAACCCATGTAGCTTACTGCAACCAGACTTACGTTACTAAAACAAGGCTTTGGCCCTGTCCTGTCCCTACAGTACTAAAACAGTTGCACCTGTTTATGACATCTCTACATCTTCTTTCTATAAGTTCTTTGCAGGCAGGAATTAAATCTTCTATCTCTGCAGTTCCTCCACTGACTTCTAGCATTCAGTGCCTTGTAAAATAAGTATTTGTTGTCTATGTTTCAGTTCTTGGTCTCAGTTCCATAAAGAGCCTACTATCCTGTGTCAGTTGAAGAATAGGTCAAGAGGGTGCCCTGCCTGGAGGTCAAAGCTACTCGGGTGGTTTTTGCCCCTTTGGGATGAAGAATAAGTTCTTAGTACTGCTGTATGTGAATGTCATTTAATTTCAGTGCAACCTCAAGAATGTGAAATAAATGAAAGGTAGCAGCTAACAGGGCATATCCCCAGAAACCAAGACGTAATTGAAATAATACTGAAGTCTCTTTTAGAGGAAGCTGTTCTTAATTGCAAGAAATATATAGATAGACTTCCAAAGGGACTTTAGTGCCTAATAAAAATTGTAGGATACAATAAAATGAATGAAAGGAAACTACATTATCTTCCTTCTTTTTCATGTATAAGTAAACTACCAAGTTATCTGACATCTTTACAATTTCTCTTAGAGGTCACCAATAATAACTCATTTCCTAATGCTGAATGCTTAAGGAGAAGTAGATTACAAAAGGGAGAGTATAGTAAACAGCATCAGTAATAAACCAGAGCATCAATTTTTCATTTTCAGTCCAATCTCTAAACTTTTAGGAGAAACTGTGTGTGATACATTGTCGACGTCCTTATGCATCAATAAAATTGATCGGAACATGTTGAATCAAACCCACAATTAGAGTGAAATTGGCAACACTAATATGTGTTAATGATAGGTGGGCAGCCTAATTTTGAGAAATGGTAACGATTAGAATGCAGCTTTTAAAGCTTTGCATTGGGTTTCTTAGTGAGCTTAACTTCGTTTCTGATTTTAGCTAGAGTTCATTTATGTCTGGCTGAGTGAACGTCTTCTCTGTCTGGAAGCTAACTGTTGTTCTACAACTTTAAACAATGGTGGCCAGTGGTTATTTTTCTCAGTCAAGTGAGAGAATGAGTGATTGTTACAGGATCAGAAAGTGATGCTATTGCTAACGCTCAGTCCGCATCTGTGCTCTTGACAGCAGACCTGTGATAACACCATTTTGATCATAACCTTTCCATAGGGCCACTTAGACTCAGTTTGTCTTCTTGGCAGGGTGTTTGGGAGAGGTTTGGAAAATGTCAGCTGAACTGAACTCAGATAAAATATCTTCTCCTTCCCCATGTGGAAGCACAAGTGAAAATTCTTGAAGTTTTCCTGAAGCATTCCTAAAAAATTTTTTTGTGGAACCCTGTAATACCATTAGTAGGCCTATACTTCAAAAAGAACAAAGGAAAAGAAAAACGATCCAGGTGTAAAAAAGAATAATGGTAGCTTTATTCTTTTTTTTTTGGTAGTGGCAACGAACTGGAAACTGAGGAGGTGTCCATCAGTTGAGGAATGATTGAACAGATTATGGTATACTCATGTAATGGAATACTGGGGTGCTATAAGAAATAACAAAAGGGATGGTTTCAGAGAAACTAGGGAAGACTTGTATGAACTGATGGAGAGTGAGGCAAGCAGAAGCTGGAGAAAAATTTATATAGTAACAAGAACATTATAAAGACAAACAATTTGGAAATGCTTAAGAACTCTGATGAATGTAATGACCAACCATAATTCTAAAGAGTTGATGATAAAAAATACTGTATACCTTGTGAGAGAGATGTAATGGATCCAAGATTCAACATGAAACACACATTTTTTTTTTAACATGGCCAACATGGGAATTTCTTTTGCTTGACTATGCATATTTGCTAAAAGAGCTTTGTTTTTCTTTCTTTTTCCCCTTAGTGGGGAAGGAAGGTGGAAAAGAGAAAAAAATAAATTATTGCTCATTTTTTTTTTTAGCAAGCTACCTCTCAATCAACTATTTGTCACATGAGTGAAAGTGTAAGAACACTTGGGATGAGTGTTATTAAAAGGCATCATTTTGTAATGCAAATATTTTATGTTTGGTATGTTTGGATTTTTTCTTTTTTATATATTGTTTTTCTTCCTAAAGGAAGGTACATCCATTTAAACTAATGTTTTGGGTTTTAAAATGTTTATTGATGTCTTCAATTTCCTTATTAACATTATCTCCAGATATATTCCTTCTCTCTGTTGTGCAGAGAGTGCCATTTCTTATAAGAAGGAATAAAACAGAAAAAGAAATAGAAAAAAGAAATAATTCCGCAAAATTTACCAACATGTATATATTATTTTCCTGGTTCTGCTTATTTCATTTTTCACCAGTTTATATGTCTTCCTCTGCTTCTCTGGTTTCCTCATAGTCTATTTCTTATAGCACAGTATCATTCCATTAGGTTCATATACCATAATTAGTATTATTCTACTATGAACCAGCATCTACTTTGCTTCTGATTCTTTGCTTCTAAATAAGTGCTACTTTTAATATTTTGTAGTATATATATGAGACCTTTCTTTCTGTATTTGACCTCCTTGGGGCATATGCTTAGAAGTGGGATATCTGAGTCTAAGGATAAGAGGGACAGGATTAAATTTTAGTGTTTCCATATAATTTTAAAATAGTTATTTTTATTTTAATTTTCAAGTAACATGCATTTTTCAAAATATATTTGATTCCCCCCTCAATTTCATGTTAAAGTAATTTTAAACTTTTTTTAAGCTTTGAGTTCTAAATTCTATCCCTCTCTTCCTCCACTCCCCTTTTTCTGACATGGTAAGCCACCAGATATAGGTTATACATGTGCAATCATGTAAAACATTTCTGTATTAGTCATTTTGTGCAAGAAGACTTGAATAAAAGAAAAAGAATGAAAGAAAGTGAAAAATACCATTCTTCAATCTGTATTCAAACAATATCAATTCTTCCTCTGGAGTTGGATAGAATCTTTAATCCTTTGGGATTTTCTTGGATCATTATTATTGCTGAGAATAACTAAAACATTTACAATTCTTCATCGAATGACATTGCTGTTACTGTGTACAACATTCTCCTAGTTCTGTTCACTTTACTTCGTATCAGTTCATGTAAGTCTTTTCAGGTTTTTTCTGAAATCATCCCCCTTAATGAATATTTTAAAAATTAATTTGTTTCTCTTGTAACCCCTCCCATAGATTGGACAAATTAAAAAAAAAAAAGTAAACAAAGCTAGGTGGTACAACAGATAAAAGAATTGGACCTGGAGTTAGGAAATCTCGTTTTCCTGAGTGCAAATCTGGTCCCAGTCATTTACTAGCTGTGTGAACCTGAGTAAGTCACTTAACCCTGTTTTCCTCAGTTTCTTCACCTGTAAAATGAGATGGAAAGGAAATGGCAAACCATTTCAGTATCTTTGCCAAGAAAACCCCAATGAGATCACAAAGAGTTGGATATGTATGAAAAATGACTGAACTGAAACTCAAAAACTACAAATCCCTCAATACACAACTTCATGGTCTAGGAAAGTAAATCCTCACATTTACCATATTCAAAAATCTATTTCTTTCTGAATTTTGCATTTATCTTTTCTGTCAGGAGGCAGGTGACTTGTTTCATCTTCATTTTTTTGGATTCCTAGTTTATCATTGTATTGATTAAAATTTTAATGTCTTTCCAAATTGTTCTTCAAACATTGTTCTCCTAGTTTTGTACACTTTACTCTGGGTCAGTTAACAGAGTTCTCTGAAATTGTCTATCATTTCTTGATGGCACAATAATATTCCATTACATTCATATGCCACAATGTGTCAGCTAATCCCCAGTAAGTAGGATACTTCCTTAGTTTCCTACTTTGGGCTGTGATGAAAAGAGTTGCTATAAATATTTTTGTACATAGAGACCATAAAAATTCTTTCAGGGCAAAGTCCAGTAGTGGTATAGATGGGTTAAACGTCACACGCAATTTGGCAACTTTTCTGAGAATAGTTTAAAATTGCTTTCAAGAATACAGCTCTGCCAACATTGAACTGGTGTTCACGTCCCATAGCCCTTCCGATATTTGTTGTTTTTTCATGTTGTCATCTTTGCCAGTCTGATAGGCATGAGGTGGAAACTTAGTTACTTTAATTTTTATTTCTCTAAATATTAGCGATTTTCAGCATTTCTTTTCATTCAATATTTGATAGCTTGGAATTCTCCCTTTCAAAAGTGTCTGCTCATGTCCTTTGAACTTAATTTATTGTGGAATTGGCTCTTAGTCTTATAAATTTTAATCACTTCCTTATATATCTGGAATATAAGACCTGCATATAAGAATATAAGATTAAAAAAAAATTGCTGCCAAGATGTTTCCCCCAGGGATTTGTTTTCCTCTGTAAGTTTTCCACATTAGGTTGTCTGTTAAAAAAAACCCTAACTCTTTCTATACAATAAAAATTGTGTTTTATTTTCTGTGACCCTCACTATCTCTTATTCAGCCACGTTTTCTTCCCCTATCTATAGATGTGAAAGGTAATTTCTTTGTTTCTCTACTTTGTTTATGATGACACTTCTCATACACAGGTCATACTTGCGTGTGGTGTGTCTCTTGCCGTCTTATGTGAGTTGTTGGTCTAAACCTAATTTCTGCCAGATTGTTGTCCAGTTTTTCCAGCAGTTTTCATCAAATAGTGAGTCCTTCCCATCACTAAGTGGAGTCTTTGGGTTCATCAGAACATTATGCTATTGTGTTTATTTGCTTCTGGATACTGTGTCCACTGATAATCTGGTCCATTGTTTGACACAACTACTTTCTCTTTCTTTGGCCAATACCAAAGAGGCTTAATGATTTCTGCTTTGTAGTACAATATTAGACTTGATAACAATAGACTTCCTTCCAGCATTTCCATTTGCTACCTATGTGACCCATTGGGTAAGTCACTCAACCTCTCTTGACCTCGTACTTCTCAACTGTTAAGAAAGAGATTAATTAGATGACCTCTAATGTCTCTTCCAGTTTTAAATCTATGATCCTACAGCTCATTTTTCTTTCTTCTTTTGGGATTTTTACCTTTATGTTTATATTCCTTAGTAGCAGAGGACTACTTCCATAGAAACTGATAATTCAGCTCCATTTTTACTCTTTATTTTCCCAAAGTTAGATTTGTCTCAGGGTTAGACTACCAGACTCCCTATCCAAATCATTAAGGAATCTCTTAATTTACATACAACTGCATGGATTTACATATCATAATGTAAATCAAGAAACTTACACTTAAGAATACCAAAAAATAGCTCATAAACCATATCCAGTACAATAGTCAGTATTTTCCTTAGCTGAAATGAGTGACAGATTTTAAAATAAATGGGCAGATAGAGTAGTAGCAAGGAGGAAAGTCTCTTCTCAATAAGTCATATTAATGGATTCAGGGATTATGAAAATGATTAACAAGTTTAATAATTCTTCTATTATATGACATTTCAAATTCTTGAAGACCACTATAATCATAAGATTATAGATATAAAGTTGGAAGGGACCCCATATTGGGGGGAACGACTCATTATTTGATGAAAACTGCTGGGAAAACTGACAGAAATTAGGTTTAGACCAACAGCTTACATAATACAATGCCAAGATATATGACATGAAAGCATGACCTGGATAGAAGTCCCATCATAAACAAATTAGAGGAACAGAGAAGAAATTACCTTTCGGATATATGGACAGGGGAAGAAGATATGATTAAGCAAGGGACAGATAGGATCACACAAAATAAAATTGTTATTATATAAATGTTTTTATTTTTGTAGAATTACTGTTATTATACAAATTTTATATATAATTTTATTATATAAGATTTTATTACATAAATTTTATCATATAAAATTTTGTCATGTAATTTTTTACTATATATTTTTATTATATCTTATTATAAACATTTTAAATGTAATTCTTATTATATAAAATTTAAAAGTTTTTGAACAAACAACCTGATGTGGTAAAACTTACAAAGGAAAACTTCCGTTCAAAGTAGCTTGAATAGCCTGTATTTATATAGGTCTTTAAGATTTTCAAAGCATTTTCCCATAGGACAATCTTGTGAGGTGAGTAGTTGGGTTGTATATTTCTCCATTTTATAGATGGAGACACTGAGGTACCAGGGAGTTAAGTGACTTGCCCTTGGTCATGTAGCTAGTAGTATCTGAGGTGGGGGCACAGTGAATAGAGTTCTGGATCTGGAGTCAGGAAGACTTCATGTGTTCAAATCTGGCCTCAAATACTTCCTAGCTGTGTGTGTGACCCCGGGCAAGTCACTTAACCCTGCTTGCCTCAGTTTCCTTTTCTGTAAAATTATCTGGAAAAGGAAATGACAAAATCACTTCAGTATCTTTCCCAAGAAAACCCCAGATAGAGTCATGAAGAGTCAGACACAACTGAATAACCACGTCTGAGGTGGACCTTGAGCCCTGATCTCCCTCACTCCAAGTCAAACATACTTTCTATCATGCAATGTTACCTTTCCCCAGGTGTATGCTGGGTGATAGTAGAAAGCAATTGATAGAAAGGGCTTTCAGGAATTCTGACTGGCCAAAGATCAGTCAAATTAAGATTTGGCATTTGCTCCTGATGAACAACTGTTTGTGGGTTATTAACAGGTCATAATATCCTTGATCTAGAGTGGGAAGGGGCCTTAGAAGTCATCAAGACTTAAAATAGAGGATGTTTGGGAAATTTAACCTGGAATACAAATAACTTTTTAAAATAAATTCCCAAGGCGTCGCACGATGACAGCATAAGTGTATAAAAAAGTTAACTCTCAATAAAATGCATTCATTTTACAGATGAGGAACTGAAGTCCAGATAGGGTAAGTGATTTTCCCAGGGTCACATGACTAGTATGCATCTGAGGAAGGATTTGCATGCGTATCAAAATCAAGTTGTCAAGTATTTATTAAGCACTTACTGTGTACCAGGAGATATGCCAAGCACTGGGAATGCAAATAGAAGCCATAAGATAGGCCCTGTCTTCAAGGAGCTTACATTCCTCAAAATGGAGGTTCCAGGAGGAATTCACCAAGGGGAGTCACAGGGACAGAGAAAGAAGGCAGCTCAAGCATGGTGACAAAGTCCCACATCTTCCTGACTCCAGATCTGTCTCCTCTCTGGCTAGTTAACAGCCTGAGGAAAATAAATGGGCAACCAAACAAGGTTGGGTCTTTTTGAAAAAGAGGGTCTCTTCCCACCACCTTCTCATGGCCTTGACTTTGAGTATCTTTTCACCTGGCCATAGCACATTTAAAAAAAAAAAAAAGTCTCACAGAGTGCCTATTAATGTGTTCAGGCCTGATCCTGAATACTCAGTTTATGATCCACCCATTACTTTTAACTTTAGTTGGATATGGAAGTGTGCCCGACTTTGAGTGCCCTGGATGCATTTGTGTAAGCCCATAAGGCGGTGCTTGACTTTACTTTTAAGTACCCGTTTTATTTGTGCCGATTTACCTCTGTCATTAGCCTATTTACCTTTCCTCATCCTTTTTAAGCTTTTATCCTGGAACTCTGGCCAAGGGCTCAGACTCACTCTTCCCTGACATAGCTCTTTCAGGGTTGAGTCTAGTGATAAAAGGCCCTTTAAAATGCTCTGGCAGGAGGATCTAATAAGCAGGTTGAGACAAAGGACGTAGCAGTTCTAGCAGAAAGGAAATGTACAGGAAATAAGAGGGCCCTGCCTGGGATCACACAGCATGAAAGGCTTTAAGCTCGCAGTGAGTCATGTCAATGAGAAGGAAAGCAGAAAATGGATTGCTCTGGAGCCTCCTGAGGACTCCGTTGGTTGCTTTAGAATAAAGAGTAATGGAAGGGCTTGTGTAAGGAAGGGCAGACTCTGAAGATCCATTTGAAAACTGCATGACAATCCAGGGAATGCTTTAGAGAACCTGAGTTCTCAAAATGATTCACATCATTAGCCATTTTCTATCAATTCTATCCTCAAATTCCTTTATCTTCCAGGAAATCAGCTGTTTTTCCATCCTTTTCCTCCTCTTCTTCATCATCAACAAGCATTTATTAAGTGCCTACTATGTTTCAGGCATTGTGCTAAGCCCTGGGGATACTGAGAAAGGCAACAGCATGATCCTTGCCCTCAAGCAGCTCCCAATCTAATGGGGGAGACAAAATCTAAATAACCCTGTACATATAAGATATGGGACAGTGAAGTGGTGCTGTAGATAGAATTGCTAGGCCTAGAGTAAGGAAGACCTGAGTCCAAATCCTGCCTCAGACACTTACTGACTGGGTTACCCTGGACAAGTCATTTAACCTTGTTTGTCTCAGTTTCCTCATCTGTAAAATGAGTTGGAAAAGGAAATGGCAAACCACTCTAATATCTTTGACAAGAAAACCCCAAATGGGATCATGAAGAGTCGGACATGACTAATCAACTCAAAAAATCCAAAAGATATATACAGAATAAATGATGGTGATCTCAGAGGGAAGGCACTAGCAGAGGGGAGGACCTCAAGAAAGGCTTCTTGTATAAGGTGGGATTTTAGGTGAATCTTCAAGGAAAGCAGGAGACAAGAAAGGAGGAAGAGCATTCCAGGCCTGGGAGACAGACAGTGGTGGGAGATGGAAAGTTGCATGGGAAGTACAGTAAGAAGACCAGTGTCATCTAATTGTAGTTTGTTACAATTAGTTCATCTGGAAATAATGATAAGTTATTGTAATGGAGAGTATGGCGCTATTGATCAAAGACTCACTCTACTGAAGTGTCAGAAGGGAGGGGACACTATAACTGTATAGTTACTTGAAATACAAGTTAGATTGTATAATGATGGCAGTAGCAATAATATTATATGTTATATATAATATATATAACGATAAATTTGAAAGCTGGACAAAATCTCATGAATTTGATTTCAGGAATTCATACAAAGAGTAGGCTGAGGCTTACCTTTGTTCTAACTGGAGGAAAAGACTAAGAAAATTAATAATGTAAATAAGACTACATAGTCGGCATTATTTACATCTCTAATTCAATATAAGCTTCTTGAGGAAGAGGGATTAGTTCAGTTTTGGTCTTATATCCTTAGCATCTAACAAATGGTTGGAACATAGAAGATGTTTAATAGGTACTTGATTGATTGATTAAGAGAATAAAATCTTTTAAGTTGCTTTTAAGCTGTCCATTTTATGTGCAAAACAAGGGACAAGCTAGTATTAGTCATTCTTATCTATACATTAGGTTGAAAACATTCTATTGAGCACCATGTTATTTTATGCTTGATTAATTTCTATGTAATTTTGGAGGCATTCTAAAGTCATGAAGCTGTATTTCTTTTACAAATAATCTACAATTAAGACTGACCTATCTTCTCTATTAGTTTGTATTAGTAATCTTTTATTGTATATTAAAATGTATTTAATATTAAATTAATTAAAATTAAAATGGTATGCAAATACAACATTTTCACAGATTTGGGGCATTTGTCCTTTCATTTTTAATAAAAAAAAAGGTTCTTTGATGCAGAAAATATGCTAGAGAAAATGAGAGCTTATATTGAAAGGGAGACTGCAGGAAAAAATGGAAAATAACTTAGATTGTGAAGAAATCCAGGTTGAGGTGCTGAAATAAAGTTGCTAGAGAGCTGGTGAGAAACCATATTCTAGGTAGTATTTTGGTAACTTAATAACGTACCACTGAGAAGGAAATGAAGAGATGGGAATGAGAAGAACAGTGCCCACTTACAGTGATTTGAGTTTGATGTGAATTTTAAGGAGAAAATATTTATTTAAATACCTGGCAGGTTCTCATGGTATCACATTGCAGGTAATACTTACTCAGAGGAATGGAGAGCAGCCAAGGGTGTTGGACTGGACTGATCCAAGAGACTGCATAGGATGCGTGAACCAATGCCATTGACAAACTCTCAATAGAAATGTGGCGGGGGGCGGAGCCAAGATGGCGGAGTAGAAACAGCTCGTCCAAGCCTCTCTGCCCCCAGATTCTCCACAAACTATGTAAAAAAGGACTCTGAAAAACTTCTGGAGCCCCAGCACCCACAGAACGACACAGAGAAGCTAACCTCCCGCTGAGGACAGCCCAGCACCCTGCAGGAAGGACCAGCGCAGTGGTCTGGGAGCCGGCAGCGCGCAGAGCGCAGGAGCCGAGCCGAGCCCAGGTCCACGTGAGCCGAGGTTTTAGCCCCAGGGCGGCAGGGCCAGCAGCCGGCTGGAGGAACCCCAGAACACCAGGAACTGTGGAGATTCCAGAATTATCAACATAGACTTGCCTAGGACAAAGTAAGAGGTTAGTGTCCTATGGACTTTGGGACCTGTATTTGGGGAATGCGTCAGCTCCCTCCCCTGGGGGCTAGAAGCTGCTGAGGAGACACGCCATTTTGTAGTTTTCAGAGGCATTTCCGGCTCCCAGCCTACAAATCGTGGGGAGATCCAGCGATCAGTCTTGGGGGGTAATCGCTCTTGCTTTAACCTCCCTGGATCTGGATTGTGATCTAGGGTGGAAGTTGTGGGTGGGTTTACAGCTTGCCAGAAACGGAAGTTGCCCCCCACACGTTCGGGACGAAAATTCCTCTATCTGGCCTTAAAGCCATAGTGTGGCAACAAGCCCAAAAGTCAAGCAATTAAGTGGCAACATGCCAAGGCAAAGGAAACAGAAAAATGCAACCCTAGACTCCTATTTTGGGGGCATAGGGCGGGAAAAGGACTGTGAGGTCAGAAGTCCTGCTCCAAAAGCCCCAGGGGAAAACATGAGTGGGTTGCAGGCCATAGAGGACCTTAAGAAGGACTTTAAAAATCAAATAAGAGAAGTGGAGGAAAAATTAGAAAGAGAAATGAGAAGGATGCAGGAAAAGTATGAAATGAGGGTCAACAGCCTGACTGAGGAAAACAACACCTTAAAAAATAGACTAGCTCAAATGGCAAAGGAGGCCCAAAAGGGCAATGAGGAGAAGAATGCCTTAAAAAGTCGAATTTGCCAGATGGAAAAAGAATCTCAAAAGTTCACTGAGGAGATTCATTCCTTCAGAGTTAGACTGGAGCAAATGGAAGCTAGTGACTTTATGAGAAATCAAGATGCTGTTAAGCAGATCCAAACAAATGAAAGATTAGAAGGCAATGTGAAATATCTCATGGGAAAAACCACTGACCTGGAAAATAGGTCCAGGAGAGACAATTTAAAAATTATTGGACTACCTGAAAGCCATGATCAAGGAAAGAACCTAGAAATCACCCTTCAAGAAATTCTCAAGGAAAACTGCCCTGATGTTTTAGATCCAGAGGGCAAAATAGAGGTTGAAAGAATCCACAGATCACCTCCTGAAAAAGATCCCAAAAAGAAAACTCCCAGGAATATTATAGCCAGGTTCCAGAATCCCCAGATCAAGGAGAAAATACTACAAGCAGCCAGGAAGAAACAATTTCAATATTGTGGAAACACAATCAGAATAGCCCAGGACCTGGCAGCTTCTACACTGAGGGATCGAAGGGCATGGAATATGATATTCCAGAGGGCAAAAGAACTGGGAATGAACCCAAGGGTCACCTACCCAGCAAAACTGAGTATTTTGTTTCAGGGGAAAATATGGTCATTCAGTGGAATAGAGGACTTTCAAGCATTCTTGAGGAAAAAACCAGAGTTGAATAGAAAATTTGACATCCAGACACAAGAAGGAAGAGATGCCTGAGAAGGTAATCAGGGAAAAGAAATCAAAAGGAACTTATCAAAGTTGAACTATTTACATTCCTATATGGAAAAGCAATATCTGTGACTGATGATATCTTTCTCACTATGAAAATAATGGAAGAAGGGGGTGTGGTCATATGAATACATATGTCAATGTGTGTGTATATGGTTACAGTTATATATGGATAGAGGGCATAGGTTGATTTTGTTGGGAAGGGAGAGTACTCAAGGGATGAAATTATGAGGTGAGAGAGGAAAGTGGCAAGAGGAGATGGGGAGAGACATGGTAGGGTAAACTATCTCATGTAGGGGAAGTGGGTGCAAAGGAGGGGGAGAATAAGGAAGGCTAAAAAGGCAAAACCACATTCACATTGAATTTGGTTCAGGGAGAAAATGACATACATACTAAATGGGATATCTCAACCTGCAGCAGGATAGGGGGAAGGGGGATGAGAGGAGGGATGATGGATGGGAGGGCATCCTTGGGGTGAGGGGAGGTTGGAAGTACCCACTATAGAAGAGGGACAGGATCATGTAGGGAATGGACCAGGTGGGGGGTGGGATGAGTGGGAGGGAATTATAAGCAGCCTTGTACAATATATCTACTATGATAATGTTTGCATAGCTAGACATGTACAACATATACTGAATTACTTATATCCCAAGAAGGAATGGGTGACAAGGGAGGAAGGAAATGGATCTGAAATTCAAGGTCGTAACATTAAATGTTTCAAATATATATATAAATACTATTATTAATACTCTTTTTGCCTATAATTGGGAGATAAGATGTGCAGGCATTGGGACACAAAGATTCATCTTCCTCTAATGGAAAAGTCGATGGGGTATGGGAGAAGGTATGGGAGAGAGCAGATTGGAGGAAGCGATATCTTGTGGGACTGCTATTCTGGGAGGGTGGGTAGGGGAATAATGGGGGGGAAATGATTGTAACTCAAAATCTGGCAGAAATGAATGATGTAAAACAGAAGTTAATAAAGTATTTGTTTAAAAAAAAAAAAAAAAAAGAAATGTGGCAACATTGGTTCACAGGATTATGATTTTGAGACTCAATGACCACCAAGCCCAATTTTGTAACAATCTCATTCTATCTACAAGGAAGCAGTTCCAAAAAAGTTAAGAGGCTTGCTCAAAATTATGCTGGTAACAAGTGATAGAAATGAGATTTAAACCCATATCCTTTGACTCTTTTTCCAGCATTTTTTCCACTGTCCAGGCCTTTTTTGGGTGGTCAGAGGGGGCAAACATTATTAAACACCCCCTTTTACTATATCGCTGAAAACCTTGTAACAGTGATGTTGACAAAGTATTGACAGAGGGTTGAAGACTGTCCTCTTTCACAACACAGGATGGTGAATGACATGGGATATGGTGAATGCCATATAGTTTTGGAAATGCAGTTCTTGTAATCCCATGACCTCATGTACCTAACTCATTCCTACGGTTGACTTCCTGATTTGCACCCCAATATAGTAAGTATTAAATAAATACTTTCCTGTATGTCATTACTTAGTGGTTGAGAAAAAAAGCAAGAGGATTGGGGGGGGGAGGGTTTGGGGTGGGGAGGAGACAAAATTTTAAATAAGACACATTCTCTGCCTAAGAGGAGTTTACAGTCTATCAGGGTGGGGAACCTGAGGCTTCCAGGCCATATGTGACCTTGAGGCTGCAGATTCCCCACCCCTGTGACTTCCTCATAGATAGGCTAATTTAGTAGAGTTAAAGGCAGTTTACAGATCCACCTAATCTAATCTCACCATTTTGCAGATAAGAGTACTAAGTTCTAGAGAAATGAAGTAATTTGCTAAAGATTGCATTAAATAAAAACTGAGTTGAGTCTTGAGTCAAAATCTCTTGATACCAAATCCACTGCCTTTATTTTTAAAAACACATTATTCTTCTCACTGACTAATCCTCTTTCCAGGCATGTGTTTGAGAGCCCCTTTCTTCTCTTACTATTCAAACACTATCTTTTGGAGTATCAAGAACTACTAGAGGTGTTTGCTCCCAGGAGGATGTAATACCCAATATCAGAGTGCATATATCTCTAGATTATTGGGTCTCTGAGACTCCCTTCCTATACCAATCCTACTCTTGGGGGATCTCTTTAATTTCAGAGCACTATGTTACTTTCCACAATCATTTTTGGTTTTCCCCAATGAAATCTTTGGCATAGCATTCAAAGCCATTCTTTGGCTAGGTGACCAATTACCAGAAGTTTTCCAATTCCAACCTATAAGGACAAGTGCAAGCCCTGATAAAATGCATTCTCTTTAAAAGAGTTTATTAATTTTTGATGGAAAAGAAGGATAAATCCTTTACCTTTGACAATCTGGCACTAATATTCTCTTTGTGATTGACTGAAATTTTGTCACTTCTTGTTGACATCATTACATTGTTGTGATCATATATATTTATTTGGGGCCTTTTCCTTCTTTACTCTGCATCTCCTCATGCAAGTCTTCCTGTGTTTCTCTGAAGTTCTCACATTTGTCATTCCTCCCAAAACAATAGTATTCCATTATATTTATATGTCATAATTTGTTCAGCCATAGACTGCTAATCCTTAGGTATAAATTTTGTTTCCAACTTTTTGTACCGAAAATAATGCTGATAAGAGTGGGAAATTTGCCCCCAATCAAACTGTGCAAACCACTACAGGCCCACAAAGATCAAGGAATGAGGAAAGGGACCCATACATACAAAAATATTTATAGCAGCTCTTTTCATAGTATCAAAAACTGGAAACTAAGGGGGTACCTGCAAATTGGAGAATGGATAAATAAATTATGGTATATGATAATAATAGCATGTTATTACAAAATGGGAAATGATGCAACTATTTCAGAGAAAACTAAAAAGACTTTTATGAACTGATTCAGAGTAAAGTGAGCATTATTGGGAAAATAATTTTCTACAATGACAACATATTATTAAAAAAAAAACTTTGAAAGATTTTAAGGCACTGATCAATGCAATCTTATTGTTGTTCAGTCATGTTTGACTCTGTGACCCAATTTGGGGTTTTCTTGGCAAAGATACTGGAATGGTTTGCCATTTCCTTCCCTAGTTCATTTTACAGATGAAGAACTGAGGCAAACAGGGTTAAGTGCTAGTAAGTGTCTGAGATCAGATTGGAACTCAAGAAGATGAGTCTTCCTGACTCCAGGTCCAGTGTTCTATCCATTGTTCCACCTAGCTGCCCCATGCAATACAAACTATTATGCCATAGGACCTAATAGGACTAGATGAAACACTTACCCTACCTCCTGACAGAGAAATGATGAACTTAAGGTGTAGAATACAACAAGCATTTTAAAATATAGCCAATGACAGAATCCTCTTCACCTGCCTTTGCAAAAGCATGTCCAATTTTTCCACCCTTTATATCAGCAACTTTTCTTGCATAATTTCAAATAAATTTCCAAAAAAGTTAAACCAATTTATAGTTCCACTAGTAGTAATTACCATGTTTGTCTTCCCAAATCCTTCTAGCAATAGGTTTTTCCATATTAACTATCTCTGATAGATATAAGATTGCACCCCAAGGTCATTTTAATTTACATTTCTCAGATTATTTGTGATTTTGAATTTTTTTTTCAGGTGGTTAATAGCAGTTGGCATGTTCTTATTCTCAATCAACCAAAAGATACTTTCTCCATATGATGTCTATCTTCTTTGGGTTAGAGTTGTCATTATAAGAATGCCTTTAAATAATGCTGCAAGGTTTATGAAATGCTTTTTTTACAACAGCACTATGAAGTAAGTAGAGCAAATATTATAGTACCCATTTTATAGATGAAAAGACTTGAGCTCACCTCAGTTAAATAGTGGATAAGGCTCAGTGTTTGGGGTCAGGAAAACCTGGGTTTAAATCTCACCTCAGACACTTAGAAGCTGTGTGACTGGGTAATTTATGTGACCTCTTTGTGCCTCAGTGTTCTTGTCTCTAAAGGGAGGGGATTGACTCGATGGTTTTGTAGGGATCTGTATAAATTGATGCTCTTATGAATTCCATGCTAAATAAGGGTCAGAGACAGAATTCAAATCTAGGTTTTTTGACTCCAAGTCAAGACCTCTCACCATTCTAACATGACATGTGAAGAGCCACAGTGGAGAGTCTTCACACTGCTGTAAAAGAGAAAGACTCTTGTTGAAGGGAGAATTAAAACTGGGTTGCATTTGTCAGTGATCTTTTAAAATGTCAAAATCATAGGGTGTCCAGGCCATACACCTTGCCCAGTATGACAAGCCCCTATTTCTTTCTTCTTCAAGGGAACTGAGGTTAGGTGACTTACCCAGGGTCACACAGCAAACAAGTGTCTGAGGCTGAATTTGAACTCAGGTTGTCCTGACTCCAGGGCTGGTGCTCTAATCTATCATGCAGTCAACCCCTCCCCCCCTTTTTAGAATGTTCTCTAATGCTCTAAAGCATTAGAATGTTCTAGAATGCTTTTAGAAACACCCAGGGTGTCTCTGCACAACCACAAACTGTTTCTAAATTAGACCTCAGAGTAGGGTCCAGGGAACAAGCAGTTGGAGAGAAGAGACAATTTCCAGAACCTCCAGACTGTTGCTCCATGCAACCTCTATGACTTTGGGCAGGTTACTTAAACCCTGCTGGGCCTCAGTTTCCTTCTATAAAGTGGAGTTGAATTAAATGACCTCCAAGGTCCCTTTCTGCACTAACTATGTAATTCTATGTTTTGAATATGATTGGACCAAATGCAATAATGCATGTAAAGCATTTTGTGAGCCTTAAAGCACTATATAAATGCTAGCTATTATTGTGGGATCAGAAAAGGAAAAGGATGAGAGTATTAACAAATGGGGAAGTCTTTGCCGGGGGTTCTTAACCTTTTTTTTGATGTCACGGATTCCTTTGGCAGTCTGGTGAAATTTATGGGCCCCTTCTCAGAATAGTATTCTAAAATGAATAAAATAAAATACACAAGATTATAAAGGAACCCAATTATACTGAAGTACAATTGTCAAAATATATTAAAAACACCAATTCCATGGGTCCCAGGTTAATAACCCCTGTTCTAGGTGCTCGGGATTTCAGCCCCACTCCTTTTTTTCAGCTGACAGCAGTCAGTACTGCAGGATGCGAAGCACAGACTACAAGGTAAATTCCAATCTCCCAGTTGGCATGAATCATGAAGTAGAATACTTATGAGACATGTAACTACCAAAGGGTTGAGAGGCTTCCTTGTCCCATGAAAGAAAGAGAGAGCCAGCCAGCCAGAGGCAGGGAGACAGAGACAGAGAGATAGAGAGGCAGAGAAAGAAAGACACACAGAGAAAAACAAAGAGAGAGACAGAAAGAAACAAAGACAGAGAAACACATAGGGAGAGTCAGAGACACAGAGAGAAATACATTGTGTGTGTGTGTGTGTGTGTGTGTGTGTGTGTGTGTGTGTGTGTGTGTGTGTGTAAGGGAGAAAGAGAGAGAGATAGAGACAAAGAGAAAGAGAGAGACAGAGACAGAGACAGAGAGGCAGAGGCAGAGAGACAGAGGTCAAGACAGAAAAACAGACTCAGAGACACATAGAGAGAGAGAGAGAGAGAGAGAGAGAGAGAGAGAGAGAGAGAGAGAAATTGTGTGAGCCTCTGTGTGTGTGTATGTGTGTGATAGACAGAAATACAGAGACAAGGAGAGAGACAGAGAGGGACACAGGGTCAGAGACAGACACAGATCCCCAGAGAGAAAGAGAGAAACAGAGACAGAGAAACACATACAGAGAGTCAAAGACACAGAGAGAAATAGTGTGTGTATATGTGTGTGTGTGTGTGTGTGTGTGTGGTGTGTATGTGTATGGTGTGTGTGTATGAGACAGACAGACAGATAGACAGGGGCAGAGACAGACAGAGAGACATAGAGAGACAAAGTCAGAGAGACACAGAGACAGGAAGGCAGAAAGAAACAGAAAAACAGAGATAGAAAATTCTGAGCGAGAGAATGAATCCCTTCATAGGAAGTGGGATGTGCTGTATCCAGTCAACTACTTTTTCCTCTGGAATAAAGTTGCAAGAGAATTATCCACTATGGAAAGAGAGTGGGTTTTCCCCCCTCCTCCTCCTTCAAATATGATACCCTAGAGGAATTGTTCAAGAACAATTTATCCTAACCCTTTTACCCAGAATGCTGCCAACCGCCAAGGTCAGTCTCAGCTTAGTTTATCGGTTCTAGAAATGCCATTTGTGCAAGTCAGAGCTGTTCGAAGCAGTTTCAAATGTTGCGTTCACCTTGCACCTTCATAAATTTGGTTGGTTCTATAAAATCAGAGCAGGAATTCAGCTGTTAGAAGCAGACTCCCCACTTTCATTTAGTCGGCTCGCCCATTAGGACTGGAACTGCACAGCAGGCACCACATTTACAGTATCTCCAGCCCTGGTTTCCTTCCATTCATGTTTCATTAAGTTCTCCTGGACTAGAGTCCAGTATCTTTTTACTATATGGTTTGTTGTTTGCCACTACTGTATAAAGTACAAAATTGACCCAAACTTGGAATATGTTTCTGGGACCGAGTTGCTTGTGCTGTATCGCCTGCAGCTTCTAGGCTTTAATCCAGAAGTTTGCTTTACAGCCTTCGTAGTCATATGAAAAGAGCTCCCAGAAAACCAAATCATGCACATAAAATAACTTTGGTGGGTCTTTTTTGTTTGCTTTTAAAATTCAGTGGATGCCAATGAGTGGTAGGTCATTGAGGGTGGAGGTCCAAGTAGAATTCTGAAGGATTGACAGGGTCCCGTGTAGGAGTCACACAGGTCAACCATGACACATGATCAGGTGAAAATTCAGCCCCAGAAATCTGGAGAAGACACTGGCTCCGGAAACTGTACTTAAGGAAAATTAAAGTTTTTAAATGGCTTAAACATATGTTTTTAATACTTGTTAAATGTCTTTTCTTTCTGGGGAGAAAAAAAAGGGTAACCATGTTCCAAAAGAAGGGGAAAAGGATAAATATTTGGTAAAATAATCTTTTCTGCCAATGCCCTTGGGTAACAGCAAATGAAAATTGTATTTACTACCAGGCTGGGCTCTGTTCTACACCTGCATTTTGTTTTTCTTTCTTTCTTCTTTTTTGTGTATATAACAGTTTGATTCTCATGATTTCTTAATTAAATATTTAGCAGCATATAACAGGGTAGGCTGGATTGTTATGCTATGGTTTATTGCCGTTTCTGTAAGAACACTCACTTAGCACTGCCTGCGTATTTATCTTTGTGGTGGTGTTGTAAACCACATGGAGGGAGGGCTGAATTCCACTTTGTGAGCTGTATTCGGATGGGACATAGGCTTTCAAGCTCAGCTGACTCAGGCCCACAGCCTGAGCAGTCTCATTGCACCCCTGCGGGCAGCAGTGGTGTGGAGACTGTGGCCAGCTGAATTTTTCTTTCAGCCTAGTTTTGTTTTGTTTTTCAGTTTAGAGTAGAAAAGGTGCTGTATGGTTCCTTCCAAAGAATCTGATAGGCATGTATGCTGGAGACAGAGGAGGGGATGAAGGAAAGCCAGCGAGTCAGTATTTATTAAGCACCTACTATGTGCCAGACACTGTACTCAGTGATGAGGATACAAAAAGAGGCAAAAGACAGTCCCTGCTCTCAAGGAGCTTACAATAGAATAGGGATACAACAAGCAAACAGATATGTACAAACAAGCCATATACAGGATAAATAGCAAACAATTAAGAGATGGAAGGCACTAGAATTAAGGGAAGTTGGGAGACATCTTTTAGAAGGTGGAGTTTTAAATTGGGGCTAAAGGAAAGCCAGGGAAGGTGGAGAAGAAGGAGAGAATTTCATGCATGGGGGACAGTCAGAGAAAATGCCAGGAATGGAAAAGAAGAGAGACTTGTTTATGGATAGCCAAGAGGCCAGGGTCCTGGGTGCTAAAAGTATACGGTGAGGAGTGAGTTGTAAGAAGACTGGAAAGGTGTGTGGGGGTTGGGGGTCGGCTAGGTTATGAAGGGACATACAGCAGAGGATTGTTTTATTTAATCCTGGAGGTGAAGGGGAGTCACTGAAGATTTTATTGAGTAGGAAAATTGAATGAATTGACTGAATGAAAGATAGATTGGAATGGGGAGAGGCTTGAAGCAGGCAGATCCACTAACAGGCTCTTGCTATTATCCTGGCATTAGGTGATGAAGGCCTGCACCAGGGGGTGACTGTGTCAGAGGAGAGAAGGGGACATATTCCAGAGATGGTGAAAAAACCCCTCGGTGGCCTTGACATTCATTGAGAGTAATTTCCTTCTCTAGAGTTTCTTCTTTTTAAGTTTCCATGAAACTACTCTCCCTTAGTAGTCCTCTTACCTGTCTGATGACTCTTTCTCAGTCTCCTTTGCTCCATATTCATTCAGACGGTGCCCACTAGCTTTGGGTGTCCCCGTGACCCTGCCCTGGGCCCCCTTCTTTTCTCATTCTATACCATCTCACTTGGTCACTCATCACCATGTTCCATGATCCCATGGATTCAGCTGTCATCTCTATGCAGATGATTCTAAGATTTGTTCCACCCTCACCTCTCCCCCAAACCCTAGTTTTCCATCTCTGCCCATTGGACATCTTGGAATGTATGTCTGTTAGGTGTCTTAAACTGAGCGTGTCCCAAATGGAACTCGTGATCTTTCCCCTGAAGCCTTTTCCGAACCTCCCCATTACTGTCATGGGTACCACCATTTTCCTAATTACCCAGGATTGCAGCCTAGATGTTGTCTCCAGCTTTTCATTCCCACCCCCATAGTCAATCTGTGGTCAAGTCTTGTTTCAACTCCACAACATCTCTCATGCATGCACCGTTCTGTCCTCTGGCATTATCATCCCAATGGCGCAGGATTTTAGCACCTCATGCCTCATCTGTTACAGTAGCCTTCTGGTTGGTTTCCCTGCTTCAAGTCTGTCTACAATCTAGTCTATCATCCACTAAGTTGTCAAAGTGACCTTCATAAAAAGCAGATCAAACAAGGTCATTCCCCTATTCTATAAACTCTGATGGCTCCCTATCACCTTCTGGAAAAAAAAAATAGGAAATGCTCTTTTGGTTTTTAGAGTTCTTTATAATCTGGCTCCCTTCTAATTTTCTAGTCTTCTTACACCTTACACCCCCACCTTCCCACTCCACGCTCTATGATCCAGTGATGCTGGTCCCCTCTTTGTTCTTCCAACAAGACATTCCACTTCCCAACTCAGCCCATTTACTTTGGCTGTTTTCCACGCCTCTCACCTTCTATAAGAAGCTTTTTCTCATCCTCCTCTTAGTTCCTTCTCCCTATTGATTATCTCCAAACTATTCTGCTTCTGTCTTGTTTGTACATAGTTGTTTATCAGTTGCCTTCTCCCTTAGACTGAGTTCCTTGGAAGCAAGGGCTATTTTTGCTTTTCTTTATATCCCACACAGCAGGCACTTAATAAACACCAATTGACTGCCAGACTCAAATACCTTCTAGTTTTAGGTCCATAATCCTATGTGAGTTGGGAGAGATGGAGAGACAAGGACCTAAGATACGCTAGACACTACGCTAAGCACTTTGCAAATACTATTGTATTTGGCCCTCATGACAGCCCTATATTTGTCCTCATTTTATATTTGAGGAAACTGAAGCAGGCAGAGGTTAAGTGACTTGCCCAGGGTCACACAGCCAGTAAGTGTCTAAGACTAGATTTGAGTTCAGGTCTTCCTGATTCTAGACCCAGCACTCTATTCACTGTGCTATCTGGCTGACCCTGTGTGCCTTTGCTTTATCTTTCCTGGAACCAGTCCTCCACATCACTTCCCAGACACTTCCAAATCATTTTGTATATATTTCTCTCCCAGTGCCTTCAGTCTAGTAATATGTGATTTCAAATTTTTTTAGGAGAGCCATCTAAGGCACAAAGGGGCTAAATTACATGCCTGGGGTCATACAAGCAGTAAATTTGGGGGCAAGGGAATGGCTAGGACCCATATATGCACCCTAGTACAGTGGTTCTTAACCTGGTGTCCAATGGACAGATTTCAGGTATCTGTGAATTTGGACAAGAAAAAATTATGTCTATATTTCAATGTTATTGATTTCCTTTGTAATCTTATGTATTTTATTTGATGCATTTGGGAAGATTATTCTGAGAAAGTGTCCTGGCTTCACCAAAGGGGTCCACGATGCAAGAAGAACAAAGAACCCCTGTGTGTGTGTAAGAGACAGAGAAGAAGAAGAAGAAGAAGAAGAAGAAGAAGAAGAAGAAGAAGAAGAAGAAGAAGAAGAAGAAGAAGAAGAAGGAGAAGGAGAAGGAGAAGGAGAGAGAGAGGAGAGAAAGGGGGGAGAGAGAGAGAGAGAGAGAGAGAGAGAGAGAGAGAGAGAGAGACAGAGAGAGAGAGAGACAGAGAGAGAGAGAGAGAGACAGAGACAGAGACAGAGACAGAGACAGAGAGACAGAGACAGAGACAGAGACAGAGACAGAGACAGAGAGACAGAGACAGAGACAGAGGAAGGAGAGAGAGAGAGAGAGAGAGAGAGAGAGAGAGAGAGAGAGAGAGAGAGAGAGAGAGAGAGAGAGAGAGAGAATGATTAGCTGCAGTTGACTGGTTCTCCAGTGACTAAGCTTAGGGTCAGAGTAGCAGAGGAGCTTCAGAAAACCAGCTTGTTTTTCTAGGAGTGGGGGATTCTGGATGGAATCCATGCCTAAGCACCCATTTGAGGGGTGAGACAGGGTCTCTGCCTGGCTAGGGTCAGCAGTCTCATTGTTTTGCATATATTCTGCATTTGCTTTTTTTTTCGTGTGCATGTTGCTTCCCTTAACAGAAAGTACACTTTTTGAGGGCAGGGACTATTTAGCTTCTGTCTTTGTGTTTGTATCCTCAGTGCTGAGCACAGGGCTGGTACAGAGGGAAAAAATGAATGAAAAACATTTGTTAATCATTTACTATGTGGCAAGTGCTGGGAATACCAATACAAGAACAACATACCGTCTCTGCCTTCAAAGAACTGGCATTTTTGTAAGGGGAGACAGAATGTAAGCGGGTGGTGACCAGGAAGGGGTGTTTTGGTTTGAGAAGTCACAGGAATTGTGGCTGGAGCCACAGTGAAACTGATCAACATGTAGCAATGGCTGAATTATTTTAATTAAAGTTTCCCAGAAGAAGAGATGAAAAGCTTATAAACTTATATACTCACCAGTCAGGACAGCTCAGCCCTCAGTGTGGAAGTTCCAAAGCTGACTGGTTTAAGCTCGCTGAGGTATATCCACTGGGATCTGGTGATCCTAAAGTCTCAGCATCAGGGCAGAGAGCATAAAGACAGCTTGGATACTTAATAAATGCTTGCTTCATGATGGAATTAATAATGCAATTCACTTTCTGGAGCCACGATGACTCTATTCTCTGGTTGCCTCACCTCACACCCCGCTCAGTGACTGCCCCAGGATCAGTTCTAATGTTTATAGAGGTCTTTTCTTGGAGGTATGTTTTCATTTCAGAGGCATGCCTAACAGAAAGGGCCATATTTCCATCCTACACTACCCCGCTTCTATCCAGTGTTAACATGCTGTATAAATGCTAGCTATTGACCTTACATAGCTGAATGCATTGAATCTTACGTTGGATGAAGTTGCAAGAACCAGACTATTCTTGGTTTCACCGGGGTGGTCCATCAACTCACTCTATCCACTAAAGAAAAGTGATATGATTGTGTTTTGCCTGTGTGGCCTGCAGGTCTCTGAAATAGCAAGCTGTGCCAATCCCAGGTGTTTGTTGGTGGCATGTCGCCCAGGCTGGCATTGGTCTTGTATATTCAAGTCATGCCCAACTTACAGGTGTGTGGGACACATTTTCACTGCCAGGTATGTACATGCCAGAAACCATTAAATAGCCAATATCCCATTCCTATGTCTAGGTGATTTGAAATCCTTGAAGGGTCTATTATGGGGAAAAACATATTCCATGCTGAATCTTACGATGTCCAGAGAACATATGTAGTGTTCTCCATGGAGATAGTCTACAGGGACTGCTCCACTTTTTGTCTTTCTGTTTCCAGTTCCTAGCATAGTACCTGGCACATGGTAAGCACTTAATTAATGCTCATTGATTGGTATTTATCTGTAGATCATACATGTTTTTAAAGGAAAGCTAACAGCATTGTGTATAAGAGGGGCTGTTTTTCGTAGAGACAGTTTTCTCCAGGAGGGACTTTTTTTTGTCCTAATCCCAATTCCAATTCCTAGTCACCAGTATATATCATCCCCTTATGGGCCATGGGAATAAGGAATTGAAAATGGATTCATTCCCTTGTGTAATGGTAACGGTAATTTGCAGATCTTCCCTACCTTTGAAGATATTCCCTGTCCCCTAATAATCAAATGGAGCATATGGTGGGAGGAGTTTGCTGAAGGGTGGAGCAGAACCCAGAGGAAGCTGGGAGTCAGAGCGATTAGAGCTAGAGGGAGGAGAAGATGCACCCAGGGAGACAGCTAGGCTTGTTGGTTTGTGGGAAGGTTAAAGGATGGTGTGGCTCTCTGCTGCGTTGTGCTGTATTAACTTCTATATTGCTAGGATGGATTCAGTTTCCTAGTGTTGGAATTTGGTTTTCTGGTGTCTGAATAAATGTTTTACTTCTGCTTCTATATGGAGAGTCAGTTATATTTTGCCATTGAGAATTATGCCAACATATTTACAGTTGCTGTCAGCACTGTGAATATTGTGTTGGCGCTACACCTTGATTGGGAAAACATTCTAAAAGAACAGAAATCAAAGGGATGTGAAGCTAATTTCATGGTAAATAATAATTTCATTTTTATAGTGTGTTAAGATTTATCAGTTGTTTTTCTTATAGCAAGCCTTTGACATAAGTGATGCAAGTTTAATTATACTTCAAAAAATAAGGAAATTAAGGCTCTAAAAAGTCAAATGATTTGACTATGGTCATCCAACGTTTGGTGGGCCCCCTTCTCTTTACTGTCTCACATGGGGATCTCATCAATTCCCATTGGTTCAATTATCCCTGTGCAAATGATGGGTAGCTAGGTGGCTCAATGGATAAAGTGCCCAGCCTGAAGTCAGGAAGATCTGAATTCAAAACTGGCCTCAGACACTTACTAGCTCTGTGACTCTAGGCAAGTCACTTAACCCTGTTTGCCTCAGTTTCCTCATCTGTAAAATGAGCTGGGGAAGGAACGGTAAACAACTCCAGTATCTTTGCCAAGAAAACCCCAAATGGGATCACAGTGAGTTGGACATTTCTGAAAATGACTCAACAACAGCAACAACCCATGTTCCAAGATTTCTGAGTACGTCTCCATTTTGACTTTGGCTGCTATTGGGTTAACAAGTGGTTTTTAATCAATGTTTTAGAAAAGGTAACATTGGGAATATGTCATTGGTACACTGGGCAACAGAAAACAGAGGCCTTCAACAAGATAGGACTTCATTGCTGCAAAATCTCTGGATCGACTCCTTTTTTTTTTATTGTAGCCTGCAAACAAAAGGAGCTTAAAAGGACAGGAAAAATTAAAAAAGAAACCCTAGCATTGAGCCAAGGCACCCCTGACATATACCCTTACCTTTAATCAGCATATTTTTTTTTTATCCAGAAAGGGAATATACCTTTTCAAGGCTGTCTTTGTGATGTTAGTTCAAGCAGAAATACCAGGTGACTTGAATTAAGTAGTTGCCGTGGTCCGAGGAAAATGATTGCTTCCTTCACTTTGTGACTTTGGTAAGTCCTCAGGAAGTTTAACTGAAGAAATTAATGACAGATGGCTCTAGACAACATGCTTCTAATGGTTATACAGTCCCTTGGGAAGAATGTTTTTACAGTTGATCAACATGGCAATGTCACACTGATCCATCTGTATTCTGGACTTTGTGTGGCATAGATCTTGTAATTTTAGTTAGAGTGGCAGCATCCTGCCTCAGCCCAATTTTGTACCTCCTGTGAAAGACTAATTCTTGGGTTTAAAAAAAAAAAAATATATATATATATATATATATATATATATATATATATATATATATATATATATATATATCCAAGGGTACATACAGACAGAGGAGCATCCTGAATATTTTGTTTATCTCTTCAATACTCAATTAAGTTGGGACAGTCAAAACAAGTTGTAAGATGTCACAGTAATTTAGTAATTTAGCAGAACCAACTCCTGTTGCTAGACATGTAATAGAATGCTGAATTATGGGAAACCTGACAAATATTGTTGGCTACTCTGCTCCAATGACACTTTCAGAACATTCTTATCCACCTTCACCATTCTTTCAAGTTTAAATTTCTGAGTGAGGGTGATGAGGCACAATAGTGACCAATTGGCTGAGGTTTCTGTTCGAAGCTACTTAATCTCAATTTAGGTAATTGCAAGCCCATCTCCAGAAGTGATGGTGCCCAGCAATCTTTATGTTCCAAATAATTAATGCAGAGCTAAGATCCTTGTATAAGCAGAGATCTGAATGGAACTAAGGATGATTTGGGAAGTCTGTCAATATTATGAAGTTCTTTCTTTGGAATAATCCTATAAAATCAATATGAATGTTTTATCTCTTCCCATAGCCTGGCATGCCCCATGGTCTTTACAGCATCTTCTCTATCAGACTCAATTACTGGCTACTATAATTAGCCATGGTTTTTAGCCAAGGTTTTCGTAGGAACAAATGAGACAGAATATCAAGAAGAAAAGCAAAGCAGCCCAAGTAGCATTCTGGAAAAATCCAAGTTGGAAGCAATAGGATCTCAGACATCCTAATTCCCAAGTTCAAGAAGGGAAAGGGGTCAGGCAGTGTTTCTATACACCTGGTGATACAGAAAGAAAAAATATTCTCTTTTTCAACCAGAATCAGGCAGACTGATAATGTCAGAAACAGAAATCTTAGTGGAAGAATTTCAAAGGTGGTGCTTGGATCAAGTTCAGAGCAGGAAGGAGAAGTCATATAGCAGTTAAGCTAGAAGAGGAGCCTCCTCAGGATACTGTGAAATTTGGTTAGACTGTCCTTTGGGGAACAAGTTAAAGGGAGCATTTAATAAGTACCCACTGTGTTCTGTGCTTTTACAGATATTATCTCCTTTGATCCTCACAACAACCCTGGGAGGTAGGTACTGTTATCTCCATTTTATAGTTGGGGAAACTGAGGCAGACAGCAGTTAAAGGAATTTGCCTATAGTAAGTGTCCAAGACTGGCTTTGAACTTGGGTTTTCCTGACTCCAAGTCAGGTGCTCTACCTAGCTGCCCCTGGAGCTAACAGTTGAGTCAAGAAAGCCTAAACAGAGAGAAACCTGGCAAAAGGTCCTTGCTGCTGAAGGCTCTTTGGGGCCCCAAGATTGTGCTTTGGGCCTATCTCATTGGCTTGAATGAAGGATTGTAGAGGAGAGAGAACATGTTTTGTGGACCTAAGGAAATTTAAGCAGCAATATCTGAAGGGAGGACAACTCCATAGCTGATCTGGGGGAAGCCAAAGATCCATGAAACTGGTATCCAGAAGTAATGGGGATAAACTCCAAATGGGGATAGGACCATCCTTGCTTGGATGATTTTTCCTTTAATATTTTTTTAGAGTGATATTCCTACAGCATAGGGTCCCTACTCAGTAAACTACAAAGCCTCTGTATTACCTAGAGAATGAATACAAACTCCTCTGTTTGGCATTTATTGTTGTTCATCCTTTATTTTCAAAGAGGATCATGACATCAGGAAGATCATGCCATGACTTGTAAGTGAATTGGATTACAGTGAGGGAGGACTGTGCAAGGTCACCAGCCTCACTTTCTCCTCCTGAGTCATCTGGGTTCAGTGGTCTGATACAGATCAGGACGACTAGAGATGGCCCCCTGTTTATCATTTAAAGCACTTTACAGCCTGGCTCCAAGCTAAATTATTCATTAATCAATCAATAGATCAGGAAATATTTATTATGCACCTTCTATATGACAAGCACTATCCTAAGTATTAGTGGGAAAGACAAAAATAAAATAGTCCCTGCACTCAAGGAACTTACATTCTATAATGGAAACAATACCTAAGCTTACACAACAATAGCGCAGTGGGTAGAGCACTGGACTTAGAGTGAGGAAGACTCATCTTTCTGAGTTTTAATCTGGCCTCAGACAGTTCCTAGCTGTGTGACCCTGGGTAAATCACTTAACCCTGTTTTCCTCAGTTTCTTCATCTGTAAAATGAGCTGGAAAAGGAAATGGCAAACCACTGCAATATCACTGCCAAGAAAACCCCAGACGGGGTCACAAAGAGTTGAACATGATTGACCATCACCAACAAAAGTATACACGAAATATTAATGAAATAAATTTCAAGGTGGTTCAGGGGAGATCCTGGCTGCTGGAGTCAATTAGAAAGGGCCAAGAAAATGTGAGAACTTCCTTCTGTAAAACATGACTTCTCCATCATTAAAAAATAATCAGCTTCTCACCTAGGCATCCCCTCCACACCCAGTTATAATCTAGGACCATTTTGGACCCTGTCTTAATTTATCATCCTGAAGAGTTGGGTCAGGGTGGTCTCTTTCCTAAAGTTCAGATTTGACCATGTTCCTTCTTTATTTGATAAACATCGATGTACCATTATCTTTAGGCATAAGCTCCTCTGTGTGACTTTTAGAGTCCCTCAAAAATGTGACCTCAACTCAAGAGTATGCTGGTAAATATTTAACAATCAGGATGGAGGAGGGGGAAATATATGCACACATTTTTAAGTTTAATCTGTATCATTTACACTTTCTTAAGTCTATACAATGAGCAAAATCAGAATTTGTATCTTTGATTACTGAAGTAAAAGTGCTCTTACTAAAAATGTAACAATCCACTCTTCCAACATTAGGAGGCCCCAAACCTACCTTTCCCGCCTGGTTCGCCACTACTCTGGTAGAATATAAGCATGCACTGCTTGATTTTTGTGTTTTTACCCCAGAACCTAGCTCAATGGTTGGCATGGTATAGTTGCTTAATAAATACTTATTGATTAATGGATTCTTTTTTATTCCTCGGTTATAATTTAAAAGTATTTTTGTTATATGGTTAATTATTAAAACATTCACATTTTAATATACATAGAGCAGAAAAGATTATATATAAACTCTTAATTTCAGTTATACACAGTTTTAAAAGCACATATTAAATTTAATACAGAAATAACAAAATTGAGCTACTTATACATGTCCCCTTTTGAATTCTCTCCTTTCTGTATATTTTTAAAAATGTCTTATTGGTGTTTTATCCTTTTTCATTTGGGGCATCTCTATCTCTACCCACTAACTTGTCCTTCCACCCTCTGCCAAATAGAATCCCTCCCTTATAATAAAGAAATTTAATCAAGCAAACCAAACTAGCAACAAAACTTCTGATAGAGTTAGTATAACATAATATGGAATCCAAGATGACAAGGTGACTCTGGGCATCGGTATTATGTGTCAATCTTGCGAATAAAACTTTAGATATAATAAGTGAATTAAAGATTCTAGCACGGGGCATAGGATGACATAGTTAATGGTGTAAGCTTATTTTTAGAAAAGAACCTCAAAAGAGACTTGTGATTTCTACAAATTATTAAAACCCAGACACAGAGATGATTGTGGAAATTCTTGACCTCCAAAATACCAGTAGGGCTTCTTTGTTGATTTGGACACAGTTGTGCTCTGTAAGTGACACTGTTCTTAAAATAGTGAGCAATTAGTGCCTCAGTGCCATCTGGCCTTTGGGGGCTAAGCATAGCTCCAACACAGGAGGAAAATAATGATTTGTATTCATTGTAAGGTACTAGCACATTGTTAGAAATAAATAATCTAACATTTTGCAAATCATTCTTATGATGGTGAGTTTAATGCAAGAGAATATTTCTCCCTATAGGAGAAATGACAGCAATGGTGGAAGAAATATCTGATAGAAATTGAGTATGAATGTCCTAACCCACAGCCATTCGTGAAGAGTTGTACCTGTGGAAGAACAAGACTTGGTTCATCAATGGGAAATGAAGAAGAGAATGAATGGGAGTCATTCAGGGTTACTCAACATACAACTTGTTCTGATTGCAAGAAGGATCACTGGATCGTAGTTTACAGCTGGAAGGGACCTTTAGGATCACTGATTCTAACATGATCATTTTAAAGTTAAGGAAAATGAGACCATAGGGGATAAGTAGGATGCCTGGCTCAGAGTTATAGCACCAATACGTATCTGAGGCAGGATCTGAAGCTCAATCTTTCTGATTCCAAGTTCAGCGATTTATCTGTATCAGTTTAATAGAGTTGATAGTCTCATTATAATAGGATTTACTTGTTTCAGGATTGCTACCCCAGTCCCATTGGCTTTTAATCGCATCTATCTGTGCCTTCTGGTTCCATAATAGCAGATATTGTATTTGGATAGCTGTAGGGTACATAGTCATGATGGTTTAAAATACCTTATTTCAAATGGAGTGACTACTACTGCTAATGTTGTGTTAGTCTAAGAAAGTGGCATAAGAGGTCCTAATGCCACATTTCTCTTTTTTGTTAAATAGCTCAAGCATTGAATTGATGATTTTTATCGAAGTGCTTCCATATGCTTATTCCTTACTAATACCGTGGTTAAAACATCACTGAAATGTGATGTTACGCTTGTAATCATAGAAATGAGAGTCTCCAGGACACACTGGAAAATTACTAGGAATAACAAAAACTCTAAATCAAAGGTGCTCATTGTGGAATGTCCTTTGGTGAGTGGTAGCTGTTTGGGCAGCTGAAAATATTTTTAATCAGCAGTTGGGCAAGCTTTACAAAGATGTTTCTCTCCAGTAATTTAACAAAGACATAATAAACATTTATCAAGAATCAATTCTGTGCAACACTATGCCAAAAAAAAATGAAACAACAAAATGAAGTCTGCCCTCATGGAACTTATATTTTATAGTAGTACTGACAAGGAACTGCTTGGCTTCAGGCATTGGATGTGGGTGCAGTTGTGGTGACTTATTCACATCATATACTTCAATTTCATGAAGACTCACTTTTACCATTAGATTTTTTTACTGGAATAATTGGTGTGGCCCATGATGTCAGTATAACTGTTTCAAAGATACTTTGAGTAGATGGTCAAATTCCTTAATTGTTCCACATGAAAAGTACATTTCTAGTTTTCAAGTGAATTGATGTAATGGCAGGATCCAGCTGGAATTCTCATAAGACTCCTATTTATAAGTTTCCAGATAGAAATCTGTTGACAGCTCTCTGTAGTTGGGCTGCTCTAATTTCTTAGTCACCAGTTTCTAAAGTGAACCAGTTCCTCCCAGAGAGACTTTGCTTTGATAGATGAAATTTTCTCCACGAAATTGCCATCCTAAACATTCCTAATCTAGCTTTCAGCAATGTTAACCAGTGGTCATTGTAATCTTGAAGGATGCACGGTGTCGTCGACAACTTTGGCAACTAGGGCTTAGTGAGAAAACATCTTGAAAGGCATCTTTAGCAATTTACTGATTCACCACAAGTGAAATCAATTACCGCCTTTCCTTGATGGGCATTTATGAGAATTGTTGCAAATACTGCAGGATCCTATGGCATCTTACCTTGGACATTCTGAATATGATACAACTCCTGGGCTTCATTTTCACAGAAATCATTAAGATCACATGATACCAGATGAGGAAAAGTGCTATGACATTCCTGGCTTTCTTTCTGACAGATTTGAAGGGCATATTTTCTCAAGGTGGCTTCTCTTGTAGCATCGTTAATAATTGCTCCAGGGAGGGACTTCAGGGCACACATTACTTCTTCCCAGCTCACAGTTCTTGGAATCTTTAAGCAATGGCTGAAGGATCCTATGGTAGATCAAACCTCATTCTAAACCATGATAATATTTTTTGAGAGAGGAGGGCAGATATTTAATGAGGAGTTGCAAACAAAGAAATTGTTGCTCAGAACAAGCACATAAATGCACCCCAAAATGTTTTCTATAAATTGAAGATGTAATTCTAAGCCATAATACTAAAGGTATAGATAGATAAGTGATCCTGGAAAGAGGAAGGCATTAACTTAAGAACATTAGGCATAGTTGTGTAGAGAATGACATATTATCTCAGAACAAAGAAGATCTCAGGAACTGACTATTATTCTCCCCCAGAGAAAAGATGAAGAGCTGCTTCCTCTAATGTGGCCAACAGGTAAGTAAAGGAAAGATTGGAAAGAAGGACAGAAGTTCTGTATGTGTCTACCTTATGTTCTTCCCATTTCTCCTCAAGTCAGAGGGTTTCTAGCCTGCTCTTCAACAGCTTCTTCTTCTTCTTCTTCTTTTTTTTTAAAGCAATTGGGGTTAAGTAACTTGCTCAAGGTTACACGGCTAGTCATTATTTATGTGTGGGTGCTCATCTGAGGCTGGATCTGATCTCGGGTCATCCCAACTCCGAGGCTGGCGCTCTTACTCACTGCACCACCTAGCCACCCCTTTAGGGCAATTGGGGTTAAGTAACTTGCCCAAGGTTACACGGCTAGGTTTTTGTTTGTGTGGATTAAGTGTCGGAGGCCGGCTCTGAACTCAGGTCCTTCTGACTCCAGGGCAGGTGCTCTATTCACTGCGCCACCTAGCCGCCCCTTAACAGCTTCTTTTTTGGAGGGGGGAAGGTAAGGCAATTGGGGTTAAGTGACTTGCCCAAGGTCATATGGCCAGTTTTGCTCTAACTGTCTGAGGCCGGACCTGAACTCAGCTCCTCCTGACTCCGGGGCTGGTGCTCCATTCACTGTGCCACCTAGCCGCCACTCTTCAATAGCTTCTGAAGGCTGAAAAGTCGCTTTTTGCATGTTCACTTCTATGCTAACTCTGAGGATCACTGGGGGTACTGTCTCCTTTTAAGTGTTGAACTGGGAAGACTGAAACTTGTTGGTGCTGGTCTAGTCACATGATCCTCTTCTTCCTTCCTCTACTCCTCTTCCTTTCCTGGGATCTATTGTTCTGACTGATTCTGAGAATGAGAGAGGCATGCTATTCTCTTTTCCGTTCTGAACAGGTAAAAGTAGTAAACCATCCATCAATAATTATAATATTGCCAAGGGTAGCTCAGCAGACAGGCTCCTAACACAATTGGCCTCCTAAATTTCTGAATTTGCGTTGTTGTGACTCTCTGTGTAGGGGTGGATGTGTCCAACCTGGTCTGCTGATGTTATAATAGAGAGAGTGTCTTTTTGGTCCTGCTGATCCTGTTGGGAACAGCTCTGTCAGTATATCACAGATAGTGCTTCTGTTGTTGTTCAGTCATTTCAGTGTCTGTGTCTGACTTAACAACCCCATTTGGGTTTTTCTTGGCAAAGACACTGGAGGGGTTTGCCATTTCTTTCCCCAGCTCATTTTATAGATGAGGAAACTGAGGCAAACAGGGTTAAATAACTTGCCCAGGGTCACAGAGCTAGTAAGTGTCTAAGGCCAGATTTGAATTCAAGAAGATGAGTCTTCTTCACTCTCAGCCCAGCACTCCATCTACTACACCATCTAGATTCCTGGTGCTTCTATTAGAAGCTTTAATTTCTCTGGCATGTGATGATGTCATCTCACTGGCTGGCTTCCCCTCCCACTCTTGGCTATTATAAATATTGAATTTGGTTCACTTTAAGAGGCAGCTTAGGAAAATTTCTTTATGAACTCCACAGACCAAGTGCTCCCACAAAGAAAATCCCCCAAGCTGAAATGTTCAGATGCATAACTGCAAACCTAAGCAACAATGCCCCCATAAGACCATTGGTTCCATTTGTTAAATTCATATCTTTAAATAGTGATTAATGAACTGGATTTCCCAAGATCCCAGATTGGCCTATATTTTTAGGAGATGTACATTTTCAGTAATCCTACAAGTTCACTAGATGTCTTGGTGCATGGGGAAAAGGACTGGTGAAAAGATCTTATGCAGGCAAACAGTAGGGTCCCACAAATTATTAGAAGCCTTTTATTTTGTTTTCATCAAGACAGAACAAAAGACTCTCAACTTTTTAATCTTAAGCATCAAGATGACTGACCACAAACTCGTCAATGACCCCAGTCAACAATTTAATTTAATTTTTTTGTTTTATATTTGTTTTATTTATACTCTTTCCCTTTTATATTGCTATCTCTTTCCAGTGACTCTTCACATCTCCCCTATGAGAATCCTCACAACAAAAAGGTGCAGTTAAACAAAATGAATCCATATCTTTGCAATGCATCTGACAAAGTAAGTCTCATTCTGTACCTATGGTCTAACACCTGTCTCCTAAGGGAAGGGAGTCATGATTCACCAAGAGTTCAATGGCCTCGTGATCACTGGAGTGACTGTAATTCTGATCATCATTGTATATATTGTTCTCCTTGCTCTAGACACTTAACTTTATATCACTTTATACAAATCCTTCCAAGTTTCCATTAATTCTTCATATTAGTTGTTTCTTAGGACACAATGATATTCCATTACTTGAATATACCAGAATTTGTTGAACCATTCACTAACTGATGGATTTAGTCTGTTCCTATTTTTTTGCTGACACAAAAGTACTCCTAAAAATTGATAAATATATTATATATAATATCCCACATATATGTACATACATATACACACATATTTCACACGTGCACATGTATGTATACATATATGTATATATGTATGTGTGTATATCTGTATATCATATCTATATCTATGTCTATATCTCTCTATATATCCATATATCTATGTATATACATGTGTGTGAATGTGTGTGTACATATATATGTATGTGTATGTGTATATGTATGTGTATATGTATATGTATATGTATATACAGTGAGAGAGAGTTATTCCTTCCACAACGCAACTTTCCGCATTGTGGTTTCACTAGATTGCAGGTCAGCATAAGAAATTAAACGGGAATTTTTATGGAGTTTTTGCAGAAGCCACAGATGACAAAGGCCAGTAGACAACACAGAAAAAGTTTAGAAACTCAGAAATGCATAAAATATATGCATAGTATTGTATAATATCAACATTATAATCATTTAATACCGTAATAATTCAGACTTCTCTGGTACTAAGGGAGGGCCAAAGCATTTCACATGGATTTTCCAAAATGGGGTGTACTGCATCCCTAACACCTGCAATGTGGAAGGGACAACTGTATATAACCAGTTAGCCATTTTAAACATGTGATTTTGTTTAACTCATCCTCTGAATTAAGGCTGGTGAATTTCTATACCATCCAAGACAGAAGTCTTATCTGTTACCTCTTGGGAGATTTTTATGACCTTCCCTTGATCAGATCTTAATTGAGAACCATGACCAATTCTGTCTTATGCAAATTGAGAGATGTGAAGAAAACAGTGAGAGCACAGAGGACGAGCAAAAGAATGGCAAAATAGGACTTTAAAAAAGCAAAAGATTTGGGTTTTTTTAATTTAATTTGGGGCACAAGAGGGTTTGTGAGGGAAATAATGATAGGTTTTGGGTTTATTAGAGATGATTCTAGGGTGGAATGGTAACCAGCTGTTTCCATTTTCCCCTGGTGGCAGAACAAAGGTCCCCAGATTTAAATTACAGCACAAAAGAGTAAAGTTAGATTCAAGGAAAATGGTTTTGCCTATAAGGGTGGAAAGATCCTGGGAGACTTTATAGAGGGTGATCAAGGCATGTCCTTCTTATTAAAACTCAGATAAACATCTAACCATTTGGAATGGTTTGCCTGCTGGTCTATCTGTATTAAAGTAGAAGGCTGGACAAGCTGATCTCTTGGGGCCCCAGCAAGTCCTCAGCTAGAATGCCATACGCAGTTTTTTGTGATGTGGAACTCTGGGAAGTGATGAATGCCCCTTTGGCTCCCCTGTTAGCTTGGCTTTGAGATGAAAAACAATTGTGGCAGAAGGGCGGTATATGGTAAGCAAATCAACCAAAATATAATTTCCGTGCTTGTAGGAGTTGGTGGCTTACTCAAGTAACTGATTTATGGCACAATGTTTTAATTTGATCTGGCATTACAAGGATAAATTATTGAGTGCTAATTGTATGTTGATAAGCTGTTCCTGTCGAAATTTATTCCTTCCTCTGGTTGTGTTAATTGGGTTGTGTTGGATAGTAAAGGGGAACCGCTTACTTGCTGACTGGTTTATACTAGTGCTAGAAACCCTTGTTAGGATATTTTTAGTGGTATTCACTTTAGTCGAATAAGGGAGTACCTATTGGGATAATGGGATTTCTTCTTCCTGTGCATTCCCTCTGCCACCCAAGTTGTTTAAAAATAACTTTCTTCTTCCCTAATTTATGTTTATAAAATAAAATAGTTGATAGCATAAGGCAGGATCAGAGACTGATTTCCTGTATTGGGGCAGGGGAGTGTTTCTGAAATGATGAAATAAGTTAATAAATATATGCATATATACATACATATGTAATCACAAATTTTATTTTATCCTCACAACAATTCTGAGAGGTAGGAGCTATTATTACCTCATTTTACAGAAGAAGAAATTGAGATATACAGAGGTTGTGACATGTCCAGGATTACAAAGCTGTTAAATGTCTGAGAACAGATTTGAACAGGCTCAGTGTTCTATTCATTGTGCCATCTAACTGTGTATATACATATAAAAACATATACACACATAGAAACACGTATGCACACGCACATATACCCACTTGTATTTTATACACACATACATGTGTATGTATATATCTACATACACATACATACATATATAGCTGTTGACATATGAACACATATATGCATATATATACATATGTCAATAAACAATTATTAAATGTCTACTATGCACCAAGTGTTGGCATTGTATCCCTACTATGACAAAATATGACTTGTATCCCATATATGGGGATACAAAGGAAGGCAAAAGACGGTTCCTGTGCTTGAGGAACTCAAAATCAAATGTTATATATTAAATGCATGCATATGTATACATGTATGCATATGTATTTGCACATACACTTGCATTATATACATACACATATGCATATATACATATATATACATATATATGTATATATATATATGGTGTCTAAAAATACTTAGCATAGTACTTTATTTTTTTTAACAAACGCTTTATTAACTTCTGGTTTACATCATTCATTTCCACCAGATTTCAAGTTACAATTTTTTCCCCATTTTTCCCCTACCCACTACCCCAGAATAGCAGTCCCACAAGATATGCCCTCATCCAATCTGCTCTCTCCCATATCTTCTCCCATACCCCCTTCAACTTTGCCACTGGGGCAAGGTGAATCTCTGTGCCCCAATGCCTGAACATCTTATCTCCCAATTACATGCAAAATAGTATTAATAATAGTATTTATATACATTTGAAACATTTAATTTTAAAACTTCGAATTCCAGATCCATTCCCTTCCTCCCTTGTCACCCACTCCCTCAGGGAAGATAAGCGATTCAGTATGTGTTGTACATGTATAGCTATGCAAAACATCACCGTAGTAGATATATTGTAAAAGACTGCTTATATTTCCCTCCCACCCATCCCACCCCTCACCTGGTTCATTCCCTACTTTGATCCTGTCCCTCTTTGAAAGTGGGTACTTCCAACTGCCCCTCCCCCTAGGATGCCCTCCCCTCCATCATTCCCCCTCTCACCCCCCTTCTCCCTACCCTCCTGCAGGGTGAGATATCCCATTTAGCATGTATGTCATTCTCTCCCTGAGCCAAATTCAATGAGAATATGGTTTTTCCTTTTTGCCTTTCTGTTCTTCCCCTCCCCTGCAACCACTTCCTCTTACTTCTTCTACACAAGATAGTTTACCCTACCCTGTCTCTCCCTATCTCCTCTTGCCACTTTCCTCTCTCACCTCATAACTTCACCCCTTAAGTATCATCCCTTCCCACCAAATTCAACCTGTGCCCTCTATACATGTATACCTGTAAACATATATACACACATTCACATATGTATTCATATGCCCATATACCCTTCTTCAATTATTTTCATACTGAGAAAGCTTTCATCAGTCACAGTTATTGTTTTTCCATGTAGGAATGTAAATAGTTCAACTTTGATAAGTCCCTTTTGATTTCTTTTCCCTGATTACCTTCTCAAGCATCTCTTGCTTCTTGTGTCTGAATGTCAAATTTTCTATTCAACTCTGGTTTTTTCCTCAAGAATGCTTGAAAGTCCTCTATTCCACTGAATGGCCATATTTTCCCCAGAAACAAAATACACAGTTTTGCTGGGTAGGTGATTCTTGGTTTTAATCTCAGCTCTTTTGCCCTCTGGAATATCATATTCTATGCTCTTTGATCCCTCAGTGTAGAAGCTGCCAGGTCCTGGGCTATTCTGACTGTGTTTCCACAATATTGAAATTGTTTCTTCCTGGCTGCTTGGAGTATTTTCTCCTTGATCTGGGGATTCTGGAACCTGGCTATAATATTCCTGGGAGTTTTCTTTTTGGGATCTTTTTCAGGAGGTGATCTGTGGATTCTTTCAACCTCTATTTTGCCCTCTGGATCTAAAACATCAGGGCAATTTTCCTTGAGAATTTCTTGAAGGGTGATTTCTAGGTTCTTTCTTTGATCATGTCTTTCAGGTAGTCCAATAATTTTTAAATTATCTCTCCTGGATCTATTTTCCAGGTCAGTAGTTTTTCCCATGCAATATTTCACATTGCCTTCTATTCTTTCATTTGTTTGGATCTGTTTAACAGCATCTTGATTTCTCATAAAGTCATTAGCTTCCATTTGCTCCAGTCTAACTCTGAAGGAATGAATCTTCTCGGTGAGCTTTTGAAATTCTTTTTCCATCTGGCAAATTCAGCTTTTTAAGGCATTCTTCTCCTCATTGCCCTTTTGGGCCTCCTTTGCCATTTGAGTTAGTCTATGGTTTTTGTTTTTGTTTTTTTGTTTTTTGTTTTTTGCTTTTTGGAGGGCAATTGGGGTTAAGTAACTTGCCCAAGGTCACATGGCTAGGTTTTTGTTTGTGTGTGCATTAAGTGTCCGAGGCCGGATTTGAACTCAGGTCCTTCTGACTCCAGGGCCGACGCTCTACTCACTGTGCCACCTAGCCGCCCTGAGTTAGTCTATTTTTTAAGGTGTTATTTCCCTCAGTCAGGCTGTTGACCCTCATTTCATACTTTTCCTGCATCCTTCTCATTTCTCTTCCCAATTTTTCTACCTCTTCTCTTATTCGATTTTTAAAATCCTTCTTAAGGTCCTTTATGGCCTGTAACCCGCTCATATTTTCATTTGTGGCTTTTGGAGCAGGATTTCTGACCTCACAGTCCTCCTCCTGTTCCATGCTTCGATCCTCTTTGCTCCCAAAATAGGAGTCTAATGTTGCAGTTTTCTGTTTATTTTGTTTCCTTTGCCTAGGCATGTTGCCACTTAATTACTTGACTTTTGGGCTTGTTGCCACAGTAGGACTCTGCCACCAGACAGGGGAGATTCCATCCCGAATGTTGGGGTCTTCACAACTTCCGGAGTTGGGTGGCCTCTGTAAAGGCTCCACCCACTCTGGCAAGTTGGATACCCACCCCAGACCTCCCCCACCAGATCACAATCCAGATCCAAGGAGGTTAAAGCAAGAGCGATTAACCCCCAAGACTGATCGCTGTATCTCCCTACAGTTCACAGGCCAGGAGCTGAAGCTGCTACCGAAGCTGCAAAATGTCGAGTGTGCCACATCTCCTCAGCAGCTTCTAGCCCCCAAGGGAGGAAGCCGACGTGTTCTCCAAGTACTGGTCCCAAAGTCCATAGGGCACTAACCTCTCACTTTGTCCTAGGCATGTCTGTGTTGATAATTCTGGAATCGCCACAGCTGCTGGTATTCTGGGGTCCCTCCAGCCGGCTGCTGGCCCGGCCACCCTGGGGATAAAACCGAGGCTCACACGGACCTGGGTTTGGCTCCCCACACACTGCACTGTCAGCTCCCAGCGTGCTGTGCTGGCCGCTCCCTGCAGGGCTGCTGGTATGTCCTAAGTGGGAGGTTAGCTTCTCTGTGTTGTTCTGTGGGTGTTGGGGCTCCAGAAGTTGTTCAGAGTCCCCTTTTACATGGTTTGGAAGTGGTCTGGGGGGAGAGCACCTTGGAAGTGCTGTTTCTACTCAACTATCTTGGCCAGGGCCTTAGCGTAGTATTTTAAAACTATGCTAAGATATTTGGAATGCCCTCTCTCTATATTGTAGGTCCACCCCCCCCCTCCCATCCTTGGGTTACATAATGGAAGGTCTCCTATCAGCCAGGAAAACTCCTTTAATTGGCTGCTGAACTAAAACTCCTTATATATTTTAAAGAAGCAACCCCAAGCCCCCTTCTATGTTGTCTTTATGGTGTAAGAACAATTTGCTGAGAGGGAGGAGAGCATGGCCTCTCAGGTAAGCCTGTGTCTGGGGCAGATCCTTCTATTACAAATAAAAACAATGACACAATTAGGGAGCAGCCCCATACTAGCCACAGGCTTCCGGGGAGGCCATGCACTGCAGAGATGCCAAGGTGGGGCTAGGGTGGGGCCAAGGTGGGGAATGTGAGCCCCATACTGGCCCTCCACCTTATCCTCTTACTGTCATTGATTGAGATTAACAGAAAGAAGAGATCTGAGGAGCAGGACTCTCTCTGTAGTATTGCCACAGAGTTCTGACTTAGATGCCAGTTTAAAGAGTCCTTGGGGTTGACTGTAAGACTTGTTCTATCTCCACAGTGGGACTGGGCTCTCATGAACATAGGTAAATATTGAGGAATAAGTTCCCTCTACCAATTCAGAGCAGCAACTGTTCTGCAACTTCTTATAGTCTTAGAAAATTACCTGGAGTGCTGAGAGGTTGTGACTTAACCAGGATGGCAGAGCTGTTGTTAAGTCATTTTTCGGTCATGTCCAACTCTTCATGACCCAATTTGGGTTTTCTTGGCAAAGATACTGGAGTGCTTTGCCATTCCTTCTCCAGATAATTTTGCAGATGAAGAAATTGAGACAACCAGAGTTAAGTGACTTGCCCAGGGTCACACAGCTATTAGGGGTCTAAGGACAGATTTGAACTCAGGTTGTCCTGACTCCAGGCCCAGTGCCCTACCTACTGTGCCATTTAGTTGCCCTGATCACAAAATTACTGTGTCAAAAGTGGGACTTCAACCTTTGTTTCCCTGACTCTAAAGTCTGCTGTCTTTTCTCCACTATAACTTAGATCCATCATAGAACAAGCCTCTTTGTCCACAGGTGGGAGTGCAGAACAGTGACTTTTGAGTCAGTGGTAGTCCCGCTGCTATCCCTCCTTCCTCACCGAATCCACCATTTCTGTCTTCCTTGGAGACTTGGGTGGCAATTGGACAGAACAGTCTAGGACTGGATGTGGTGGGTCTGGCAGATCTCCAAATTCTGAGCCAGCCAGCCCTCACAGCCAGGAAATCAAATAACTCAGAGAGAGGCAAACGGGTACCATAAATCAAGGAATGAAAGGCATGTCTTGAGTCTAAGACAATAGCATATGTGGGAGAGAAAAAAGGAGCCAGCCTTCGTGTATAAGCTTTAGAAAAGTTGGGCACATTAAACTCCTATTCTAAGAGATCGGAAGAGGAGAGTGAGGCCAGGGATTGATGTCCAGCAGGGAGGGCAAGGAGATAGAACGAGGTCTGCAGCCCTAGCAAAGAAAATGTAAACGTTCCAGTTGAGTGGGTTGGGCATCTAAATCTTGGGTCATTTTCCCTAGGACCTATTTCTTTACAAAGCTAAACATAAGCCTTTCATGGAGGAAATGTGTCATGCTAAAAGCAACATCTTAGGTCATCTTCCTGGGTTTATGACGCCCACTTTAATTAACTAGCTAACAGCTGTGCTTGCCTTACAAGTAACCAAAGTAAATTCACTGAAATCTCATTATAACACAGTCCATGCTGTGGGGCATCTCCATAGGTGATACTGCCCTGTGACAAATCTTTTGGTACTTAAGGAATGAAACTTTTGGGAGGGTCTAAAACATACCCACTGTGTACTGAATTCCTCTCTATCAAGGGAAGGGTAATGAGTTTCCCCCATACTTATTTTGAATAGGTAAATTGGTATAAACTATCTTAACATGAATAAATGATAGGTATGTATTTTTTAAAGCAAGGACAATTAATGAAATGTCATAAGAAAAGTAGCTATGAAACATTCCTTCCATAGACTTGAGATACACATTCCCACAAATATGTGTACCACTTGAGAGAGGAATAAAGACAATGTAGAGCCAGTCCACGCAGAGAGGGACAACTTAACTCCAATATCAGGTTGTTTTCTCAGTCAGTCCGTCAACTTAAGGACCTATTATGTGCCAGACTCTATCCAAACACTAGGGATATAAAGTAATGTTGATGTCCTCTCAAATATACTTACTTCTCAATTTCCATGAACTACACCTTTTCCTTAATAGTGACCTACACCTTAATCGTTCCTGTTCTCAAGGAATTCACATCCTAATGGGACTTAAAAATCGTGTGTTGCTATAACTACACTGCCCTTGCCTGGCCAGGCTTCTCTTTGGTCTTCTATATCATGATGCTCTCCCAGGAGTAATCCCTCTGGAGGCGTGGCTGCTTAACTTTCTGCTCCCAGTTTGGAGCTCTATCTGATGTCCTTGGAATTTTTTATGGTAAGAGTGGTATCTGCTATACTGTTTAGTTAAAAAGAACACAAAGTTGTTGTTGCTGCTGCTGTGTGTTTTAATAACTCTTTTAGAAAAGGAATCATCTTAATCATGGATCAGCAAAAAGCCTTTCAGGGCCAGCACTGGAAAGGGACTTAGGGATTCCCCCCCTTCTATTACAGAATGACATGTCTTGTTTCTGTAAACTTTGTAAAACTCTTATCCTAGCTCCCACTCACACTGGAAAGTTGGGTCCCCAGAAATCAACTCTATCTTCTCTTCAAGGTACTAGGTATACCATATTGTGCTTTAAGAAATGAGGAGCAAACAGACTTCATGATAGCTTGGTAAGACTTACATGGACTAGTGCTGAGTGAGGGTAGCAGAACCAGTAGAACATTGTATACAATTACCGACATAGACTTGGCTTTTCTCGGCAATGCAAGGTTCTAAGACAAGTCCAAAAGACACATGATAGGAAAGGCTATCCACATCCAGAGAAAGAGAGGGAGGTGGAGAAAATTTGGAACTCAAAAACTTGTGGAACTGAATACTGTAAACTAAAAATAAATGTTTTAAAAAATATGCTAGATATACCTCTGAGGTTAAGAAGATGTCTTTGTAATGCTATTGTCTCAAGCCCCCATTTCCATGTCTTCTCCCTATTATCAATTACCCAGTGCCAACTGGTGATTAATGCCCTTGATATCATCAAGCCAATTAATATCAGTTAATTTTTCAAGAGGATATTTCCTGATATAGTAAGACAGCAGCAAAATGGAAATTATTTTTTTAAAAATCCCCTTGGTCCTTGGGGATAGTTGTCTCAAATTTAATGTGGTTGCTATAAAATCATTCATTTCACCAAGTTCACTTCCAAAAAGTGGTCTGGCCAATAGATGAGCCATTCTCTTGTTTGTATGATTCAATATCTTGGCATTGTTCTCCTGCTGGGTTGAGACAAGAAAGTCTTCCTGGGGATACCAGTCTTGGCTGCCAGTCTTGTCATAGTCTCACAACTTATCAGTGAGAGAGTGGCCTCCTACCCAGAAGCCCAGAGTAGTTTATACTCTTCCCAAATGCATCCCCCAGAATTAGCAGCCTATAATGCCTTTTGTGTGCATGTGCACTCCATTCTACCAACTAAAAGGCTTTTTCTTCACTACCTGTTAAGCAGATGAGAAACAGAAAACACCTGCACTTGCTCTGAAGTAGAGTCCCTGGCCCCTCCATTCCATGCTATTATCATGAACTTCCAGGAGAGGATCCACCCTCATTGCATGCTCCCAGGACTGGGTCCTTATCAGCCAGCCTCTCTATTTCCTCTTCCCTATGTTATATTTTTCATCATAAATACTTTGGGGAGTGAGGTAGAAAGAGAGAAGAACATGTGAGTTGCTAAGGAGGAAGTTAGAAGAAGGATGGGGGAATCCAAGAGAACATGATGGAGAAGACAGTAGGCCAAATTCTTCAAAAGGCCTAGCCTTCTGTTGTGATGTCCTGACTCTTCTAAAGCTCAGTTGTGACTGTCTCTGGCTAAAGATAAATACCAGGAGCCTGTCCTGTCTCCTTCAATACTGTGAGTAAAACAAATGTGGAAAAAATGCTTTAGTAAGAGAGGCAGTTGATGGAAGATAGTCTTCTGTTAGAGTAGTTGTCTCTTCCCTATCACATCCTACACCTTCCCACCCTGGTCCACCTGGATTTCTCTTTACAACCAAGGAAACAGGAGAGTGATCTCTTATTAAAGTGGATCTGGGCCTGGGGAAAGTCACACCTTATGCTTGTTATCAGCTTATACCTAATTACCCTTGAAGTTACTGATTCCCAACTAAAAGGAACCTGGGCAATGAAGTGGCCCAACCCTCTCAATGAGCCATACGGAGGTGAAATAACTTGGCTAAAGACACATAGTGAATCAGTGGCTGGACCAGCACCATGACCAAATTGTCTAAAGTCAAGGGTAATTTTTCCATCACACTGCTCTGGAGAGCAATTAAAGGACAGAAGAGTTCCTCTGTCACTGACCACCTGTCTGACCTGGGGAAGGCCTTGGACTTCTCTGGGCCTCATTTACATCAACTGGAAAACAAGAAGATTGGACTTGACGGTCTTAAAGCTCCATTCAAGTTTAATATCAAAGATCCTGTGACTCAGGGGACAAATCATTCCATTCCTGACATATTACACAAGCGTTTTGCTCTTAAGAGAGAAAACTGAGCAGCAGGCTTAGAAACAGGGCCCTCTCTTTAGTCCTGTTATTGTTTTTGGCATGATCTTGGTCAAGTCACTTGATTTCTGTGGCTTTCTTTCCAACCATAAGATGGGATTAATTATAATATGACTTCTCATTTTGTAGTGAATATGAGCCTGGCATCTGAGAGGGACTTTGACTGCAGTCCAAGGGGTCATAAACCGGTTTCCTACTCAACTTCAAATTCTTGTCTTCATCATTGTCCCCACCAGCACCACCAGCACCACCATCAATGGCACTGTCAAGCACTCACAAAGTGCCTAAAGTGTGTGTTTTACAGCTTGACACTTTCCTCCAGGACAAATCACATGGTCCTAGCTGTCTTTTCTTTCAGCAAATTCGACAGGGCCATTCACTGAGCCTCGTTTATCCTCGTGTAATTATTTCTATCCATGACAACTGTCACACATCTGCTGCCAGGACTTGTGCTCATCCACCCAGATTTGGGAGTTATGATGGAGCTAATAAGGGCAGATGACAGTAATGTGTAGAGTCAATGAAATACATTGTAATAAATTTAGTTGATTTAAGTTATTAGCTATGAAAAAGGATTTGAGGATGGTTCATGGTGACAAGGGGTGAAACTTGGCATTTTTACTTTGAATCCAAAGCTTGATCCTCATTCAAATCGGCTTGTTCCCTTTGACCTTTTCAAACGTCTCCCCTTAAGACTGGTCCTTTTCTTGCATAGTTGCAGGGGTAGAGGAATGCCAAAATGGCAAGCCCCAGGCACAGGAATTCTGTGGCTATGGGCAAAGCTAAGTGGCCTCCTGTTGAGGTTGCCTGATGCCCTCATTTGCTTACCCCCTACCCTTGCCCCTACCCCTTCGGCTTGCTTATGCTTATCCTGGCAAGGCTCCCAGATACACAACTTAAGTTGACTTTGCCCAGACCCGTGCTCACACAAGGACTTCAGACTTGAATGACTATTGAGAATTTATTCAAAGAATGCAGACAGCTCATTTATAGACACCAGCATTGACCCTATGAACCTACCTAGGGGAAATGATTGGAAGCACTGTGGAAGGACTGTCTGTTCCCTAAATATCTTTCTTTACTGACCCACTATGATGCCTGAAATTCTTAAAATTAGAGTTACTGGTTTGAGTAAAAGCAAGGCATTGACACCAATGTCACTACTATTCTGGCGGAAGTAAAATAACCTGTTTATGTGGGCTGAGCTAGCCAGGCGGCAAAGTGGATGATAGAGTGCTGGAATTGTAATTAGAAAGACCTGAGTTTGAATCCTGCCTCAGGATAAACTCTCTCAGCTTTAGCTTCCTCATCTGTAAAATGAAAATAATAATAGGGCTGTTCAGTGGGGTCAAATGAGATAACTGCTGTAAAGCCCTTTGTAAATCCTGAAGTGCTGCATATTACTGTAGATATTATATCATGTATGTGTAATGTAGTATATATTGTTATAGATTTTATTATTTTAACTAGCTATAAGCAAGTGTATAGTTTGATGAGTTATAGTACCTAGTTGACAACAAGTAGAGATCAAGAGGGCTCAGAACCTAATTTGGGTTGGGGCAGAACTGGGTAGTGTTTAAACAGTAACGATAATACGTGTGTGTGTATGTGTGTGTGTGTGTGTGTGTGTGTGTGTGTGTGTGTGTGTGTGTGTGTAGGAAGGAGGACAGAGGTCAGGAGGGGCAGTTTGAAGGCTGGGTCACTGTTAAGGTGAACATACCTCTTCTGCTGGGATTCGTAGTGGGGATCCCCAGGCAGCAAGACTGACAAAAGAAAAATGGATGGTGCCAAAGTGGGAGCTTAAGCTGGGGAAGGGCTTCGTCCTAATAAACACATTTGCTGAAGAGAGAAATTTAGAAATGAGGTTTGTCAGTTCACAGAGAATTAGCACTTCATAATTCCAAAAGATGAGCCAACATGAAGTACTCTACTCATCTTTTAAAAAAATCTTTTAAAAATTAAATATATGGTCTGCTAACACTCTTCAAGACTCATGGACTTTCTCTCCACCCTAACCTTATACAGGGGACTTAAAATTGTTTGCCTAGGGGCGGCTAGGTGGTGCAGTGAGTAGAGCGTTGACCTGGAGTCAGGAGGACTTGATCGGATCTGGCCTCAGACACTTAACTCACACACAGACAAAAACCTAGCCCTGTGACCTTGGGCAAGTAACTTAGCCCCAGTTGCCCTCCAAAAAGAAAAAAAAAAGTGTTTGCCTTTGTTTTCTCATTCATCATCTTCCTTTCTGATCTTGATCACAGAGTTAAGAGATTCAATTTTATGATGTCCTCTACTGATCCCTTGCCTCTTTATCCTGCACCACTCAGATACCTGGCCAACCCTGGGATCTGTCCTAGATTGTCATCACCATTCACCTCCTCTGGGTGGCGCCATAGCGCATAGAGAGCCAGGACTGGAGTCAGGAAGACGCATCTTCCTGAATTCAAATATGACCTCAAACACGTACTAGCTTGTGTGAACCTGGGCAAGGTCACTTAGCCCTGTTCGCCTCAGTTTCCCCATCTGTAAAATGAGCTGGAAAAGAAAATGGCAAGCCACTCCAGTATCTTTGCCAAGAAGAGCCCAAATGGAATCACAAAGGGTCGGGCACAACTGAAAAATGACTGAACAACAGAACCACATCCTCTGCTTCTACCCAGTGACCATTAAACAATGCTGAAGGAAGTCGTATAATCATGCTGGTTGAGTATTTTACAAATTTATGCTATCTGATCTCAACCACGCCCTCACTGCAGCAAGGTAATGGGCTCCCTTAGTGAAGGGAGATCCATGTGTTCCATTATCACTTCTATGCAGATGACTCTCAGATTTATTTGCCTAGCCATTGCCTCTCCACTAGCTATTGCATGTATCTGACTGGATGTCCCATGAGCATCTCAAACTCAATCTGTACAACACAGAACTCATTATATTTTCTACTAAACATAGTCTTCTCAATTTCCTTATTTTTGTCAAGGATACCATCCTTCTTTTAGTCACCAAGGTTCAAGGCTTTGATACTTTCATTGATTCTTAGTTTTTATTACCCATACTTCCTCCCTTACTTCCCTTCCCCATATTCAATTAATTGCCAATTCTTATTGATTCTAATTCAACAACATATCTAGTATACATCCTTTTCTCCCCATTCACAAAGCCACAACCCTAGCCTGACACCTTTGACTGGATTGTTGTACTAGCCTACTAATTGACTTCCCTGACTCAATCCTCCCTTCTTTGCAGTTCTTCCTATATAAATCTGCCAGACTGAAATTTCATAATGCACCAGTCTGAGCTTGTCATCCTGTTGCTCACACAGGTCTAATGATTCTCTGTTGCCTCAAGTATTAAATATAAAGTTCTCTGTTTGGGAGAAACAATAAAAAGAAAAAAAGGAAATGCATAATTTAGACAAGACAAACACAAAGCAGTGTGAGGAGACACACAGGTGAGCATGACCTATTTTAAAGGGAGTTATGGACTCTAAGGGATGGAGGCGAGGATTGGTACATTCTAGGAATGGTCAGGGAAGGGGCATTGTTGGTTCATAGAAGTAGGTGATGGAGTGCCCTTTACAGATAACAGCAAGTTGATCATTTGGGCTAGAACATAGAATAAATGAGAGTAATGTATAAGCCTGGAAAGGTAGTCCAAGTTTAATATTGAAGGGCTTTAACCTGCAAACAGAGAACTTTATATTTAATACTTGAGGCAACAGAGAATCATTGGACCTGTGTGAGCAATGGGATGACAAGCTCAGACTGGTGCATTATGTCTCCTTTTATATCCTTCTATTCTCAATGCCTAAGATAGTGTTTGACACACAGTAGGCATTTATTAATTCTTGTTGATCAATTGATGCAGTTAAATGCAGTATCCAGGTAAACAGAGCTTGTTTTAAACAGAGTACTTTGTACCTCTTAGAGATCTTGGAGATTAATTTATAGATGAGTGTAAAACCTTTTACAAACATGAAATGCAAAACACTTTCAATCTGGTGGGAAACTTTCATCCTGACCCTAGCTGGCAACCAGTTTATGCCCCAGAGTATGAGAATCAATTTCCCTTGTAATTTTTGTCCTTGGTAGCGAACTGGAAGGTATTGTTGTTAAGGAGGCAGTTTGATACACAAATGCATTCTACTTCAGAAATGTCTTTAAGTCAAGTCAGTACACTAGACAGTGTTTGGAGTTGCCTTCATACCCAGACCAAGTAATTGCTTTGTGTTGACAGCAAGTAGAGATCTGAGGCCTCAGAACCTAATTTTGGCGGGGATTAACAAAGATGCCTCTGAAATTCTGAGGGTTCATGTTATTATAAGCAAATAGGTTTTAGTGAAAAGAAATGTGCAGAGAGAAAATAACTTCTTGTGTTTCATCCCCTAAGCTTTGTTCACTGTGCCCATTTCCCACCCTGCTTTCCACTCCCAATAAAGATTAAAACAAGGAAGGGTCACAGATTTGCTGCCTCCAACTGCCAGAGTGAGTTTAGTCATACAGCTTCAGGTAGTTTAAACCTGGTGCAATTTAGGGCCCTGTGAAATCCCACTGAAAGAACTCTGTTATTGCTCATTGCTTGTTAACTGCCAGGGCAAAGTTCACTGGAAAACACTCTGGTTTCTTACCTATAGAACTATGTCTGTTCAAGTCAGGCACTCCAAGTCAATATGCACTTATTAAGGTCCTTTTATAAGTAATGTGCCATGCCAGACTGGAAGATATGAAGATAAAAAATGATAGCTACTACTCTCAATCAATTTGCATTTTTCCAGAGGCCAGAGTCCAGTATAGAGATAATTATGATCTAAAATAGAATATGAGAAAGGCAAGGGAGAAATCCAGACCCCCCCGCCCAATTGTTAACATCTATAAGTTTCTTTAAGATTTGCAAAATACTGACTATACATTATTATCTTGTTGCTAATATAGAATAAAGATTCTACCAATGTGTGGCCAGTGATCCCACTATTAACCTATTAGAACTTGTACTAGAAACATATTCAGAGTATAGAATAACATAACAGGTGTGTGCATAGCAGTTTCTTCATCTATAAAACGGGAAAAATGATATCTCACTTGATTCTGTAAACCGGTAATGTCAAACTCAAATAGAAATGGATCCCTGCCATTGCACATAGACTTAGAAAAGCACAAATTAACATTATCTATATTATATTGTATTTTAATTAATTTTAAGTATTTCCCAATTACATGTTCATAATATTTTACTTTTTCTTAATTACATGTTAAAAACATTTTTTAACATTTTCTTTTTAAAACTTTGAGGTCCAAATTCTTTTCCTATCTTCCTTTTCCCTCCCCCCACCAAATGGTAAGCAATTTGATATAGGCTGTACATGTGCAATCATGCAAAACACATTTCTGTATTAGTCATGTTGTAAAAGAAAACACAGACAAAAAAAAAGTGAAAAATAGTATGCGTTCAGACTCCATCAGTTCTTTCTCTGAAGGAAATTAGCATTTTTCATCACGAGTCCTTTGGAATTGTGTCGGATCATTGTCCAATTGCATTTTTTTTTGAGGAGGGCAGGCAAGGCAGCTGGGTTTGAGTGACTTGCCCAAGGTCACACAGCTAGTCAGTGTCAAGTTTCTGAGGCCAGATTTGAACTCAGGTCCTCCTGACTCCAGGACTGGTGCTCTATTCACACTGCGCCACCTAGCTGCCCTGCAACTACATCTTAATATGGTTCAGGCTAGACTCCTTTGCAGAGCTGATATCTCCGCAAAACCATCCCATGAGGTGGGTAATAATAATAGCAAGGAGAAGAACTGATTTTTTTATAGCACTTTTAGGTTTGCAAAAGACCTTTATAGATACTATCTCATTCTTGTCTCCCAGCAGCCCCAGTGAGGTAAAACTTTTATACCCATTTTAGAGCTGAAAAAATTAAGGCTCAGAGAGATTAAAGGACTCGCCCTTGATCATATAGCTAAAAAATGTTAATATGGGGTTTAAACCCAGGTCTTAGCAGCTCCCCATCCAGCACTCTATCTACTGCACCACACTGTCCATCCAGATCATTCTGCCTCCCAAGGTATTATGGGTATTAATATCTCTATTTTTATAGATGAGGAAATGGTACAATTCATATACTGGGTGTGATTGTTTATGCTCTAAATGCTGTAGATTGTGATGAGCTTAATGCTAGAATCACTTGTATACTATAGGAGTATTAATCAGTTTATTAGGTTTTAGAGTTGCAAGGGCTTCAGTGATTTGGGAAGCTGTCAATAGAAACAATCAGCAAAATTCCAAAGAAATTGATGCATCACACAAAGATAGACCTTGTGGAAAGTCGAACAAGGGAACCTCTCCCTGCTACTGATGGTTTGGAGCAGAGCTCTCAAACACAAAGACCACTGCTGCTCAAACCATAGAACATAGAAAATATTCATATGTGGTCAATATGTGACCTGAAGAGATCCTTATGTATTAGTGGTCCCATTTCCATTTGAGTGTGGCACCACTAGACAGAAGGTAATATTTTTTTTAAGTTTTTGGTGAGGAAAAATATTGGGGTTTAGAAGAATGGTGGTTAGAGAGTGGATAGAGCATTGGGCTTGGAATCAGGAAGACTCATCTTCATGAATTCAAATCTGGCCTCCGACCCTCACTAAATGTATGACCCTGGGTAAGTCACTTAACCCCGGTTGCCTCAGTTTCCTCATTTGTAAAATGAGCTGGAGAAGGAAATGGAAAACCACTCCAGTATCTTTGCCAAGAAAACCCCAAATGGGATCTCAAAGGGTCAGACACAACCGAACAACAGTAATAGAAAGATGGCATCATATTTTTAGTTTTAGCTATTTCTCTCTACCATAAGAGAAAATACTTATGCCCCAACATGTCAGTATGAAATGAAGGATGAGAACCTCAGAGATCTTGGTAACCTTTCCAGAACTGGCTTTATGTTAGCAAAGAAGGTTATTACTAATGTGTTGTGACTTTTGGGGTTCCATGAGGAATCCTTTATCCTCAAATTTCTCCTCAATTTATTTAAGGATGCTTGAAATTTGGCAGTTAAAGATGATTCCTTTGTCTTATATCACATTATAGTGTAAATGCCCAGGGGAGAGGCTTGACCACTCATTTACATCTTAGTTAAAATTATCCAGCTCTTCAGGCTTTTATGAGAAGCAAGATCAGTAAGGTATGAAAGTACTGGGATCCTAAGGATGGAAGAGGAAAGGAATATTTAAATTACATTTAGAGGAGAAAGGGAACAGAAGGGAAAGAGAAGAAACTGAAGGCACATTTTCAGGTATAAGGGAAAGAAACCACAGTAGTTCCAGAGTGAAAGGACCTCAGTTCAAATCTAAACATTGACCATTATGACCTGTGTGGCCTTAGGTCAGTCACTAAACTTCTACGGGCTTCTGTAAAAAGAGGGGGTTAGATGAGATCACTTCTAAGTTTTCGCCTAGTTTTTGATCTCCAATCACAAATCTTGCATAGGATAGATTTTACATCCTTCAATTACGTTTGTGAATTATGATGAAGAGATATGCCTTTGCATGGGACTCTCTTACCCAGACTCAATTGGAGAAAATATTTACAACATCTAGTTTCTCTTGGTGGGAAAGCAGGGAGATTCGATGAGCTTTTTTTATGGCTGTTCCTCATACACGACTGTTTTTGAGATGACATTATGCTTGCTTCCATAGTAAATCAGAGTATCATAGGCGAATGCACAGGACTTTTTCTGACAATCCCAATACAATTTTGTTTGTTTGGTTTTTGGCCGTGAGATGGTGGGTTTTTTTATTTTAATCATAGCAACTCATGAAAACCATCTTATGAGGAATAGAGGACAGTAATTTATGTTAGTAGAAGGAGAACCAGCAAAGGTGAAACCGCCGATCTTTTCTAAGTTTTTCATGAATTATCATGCCTTCAGCTCTGCCAGGGATATCTCTGTGTCAGTAGCCACAGAAGGACCAAGTCAGGCTTTCGGCTCCTTAGCTCCTGAGCAGTCTCCTTGGAGGCTGGAGCAGCTGGTACCTTCCGTTTTGTTTTGGTAAGAAGAGTTCTCTACTCTTCTAGTGCACAGTCATCCTAAAACATGTTGAAAGGCTACGTTCTTTAAAATACTTCTTATAGCCCAGGTCTCCATTATTATTAGCCAGCAAGTATCTACTGTAAGTCAAATATAATTAAATGCTGAAGCTGAAGCCTATATACTTTGGCCACATGATGAGAAGATAGAATTCATTGGAAAAGACCCTCATATTGGGAAAGATTGAAGGCAAAAGGAGAAGGGGATGGCAGAAGTGAATAGTTAATGTCGTGGAAGCAATGACCATGAGCTTGGGCAGACTTCTTCCCCTCATCTTCCCCTCCTCTTCCTCCTTCTCATCTTTTTTCATTCCAGCTGATTCCAGCTCCTTCCAGTCCAGTCCAGTCCAATTCAATTCAATTCAATTCAATTCAATTCAATTCAATTCAATTCAATTCAACAAAAACTTTCTATGTACGAGGTAGAGGCTAAAACTCACTTAACCTCTCAGTGTTTTAGGATTATCTACTAAGTCATAGGCAAGTTAATCTGACTTGGTGGAAGAAGAGCTTTTAAGCTTTTAAAAGGATTTCTCATGATGTTGATACCAGAGATTCTTCACATATAGGGTGTCCCAAAAGACTGCCCTAAGACTTTTGGGACACCCTGAATTTGTCTATGTGCAAGGCTCTAGAGCCACAAAGACAAAAATGGGAAATAGTTTCTGTCTCAAAGAACTTAAATTCTACTTCTTCTTTTCTTGATCCACCCTCCTTTTCCATCTCCTTCACCCATAATGCTTTTCAGCACATAGTATTATTCACATTCCTTCTTTTATGCTCTCTGCACAAGGTGAGCTGAGGAGCTAAAATTGCCATATTAGCTGCTCTGAAAAAAGGTTCACAGCAGAGAAGGTTGAAACCAATGGTAAGAAGGTTTGGGTGTTATTTATGGATTTCACTGAATTCTGCTGTTACTTTCCCCAGCAACTTAGTCCATTTTGTGCCTTGGCAATTTAGTCAAGAGAGGACTAAATATTTAATTCCATTTCATAGGTAACACCAATGTGAAATAGGAAAAGATTTGTAGATACGTGATGGGTAGCTAGGTGGCACAGAGGATAGAGCTCTGGGCCTGGAGACAGGAAGACTCTTTCTGAGCTCAACTCTGGCCCCAGACACTTATTAGTTATGTCACTACACAAGTCACTTAACCCTGTTTGCCTCAGTTTCCTCATCTGTAAAATGAGTGAGAGAGGAAATGGCAAATCATTCTAGTATCTTTGCAAAGAAAATCCCAAATGAGTTCATGAAGAGTCAGTCACAACTGAAATCACAACTTAACAACTAAAATGGGGATGTTTTTATATTGGAAAAAAAAAGAATCTTTAGTTCACCAAATGCTATGACTGTATGCATTTAAATGTATCTTGAAGGTGAGAAGAACAATTAAAAGGTATCAAAGAGTTAGATACTGTATCAAATATCTTCAGTCAATTTTATTAAAATTGCTTTGAAAGGAGAAGGAAGAATGTGATGCCCTTGGACTAGCTAGAGAGTTACTAAATATTTGGAAAGTGTTTGCTACAGTAAATAGGTGGGAATTTCCATGCATTTCTCCCCTCAGACTCAGGAAAAGTAATATTTTCCATCATGGATGAAACCAAATAGAATATTAAAATGAATTGCTCTGAACTAAGCCATTTTTTTTGCTTTTCTTTGGGGCTTCTGGCTTTGTTTTTTTGAGAAATTAACCATTCTTGCCATATGCAATTCTCTGGGCACAACTGGGATGTAGAAAAACACCCCAAAACAACAGCAACAACAAAAAAAACCCTGCTTTATATGTGCTGTAGCAAATGGCTTTAAGGATACAGCTGCTTCAACTGTTGGGAGAACAAAACAGTAGTTGTGGCAATAAATGATGGTGCCTTCCCGCAACTCCCAAAGTGACCCCACTACCAGTCCCAGCCAGGACAGTCATGTGACCACTCTGACAGGCATTCATTCATAATTTGATGAGTCCCCCACCTAGAACCTGGCAGCCTGACAACACAACACCTGCTTAACCCAAGTTGTGAGTGAGGAGTCCCACAGCAGTCAATGAAATACTGTGGTTTTAAAGGGCTCTTTTTTTTTTCATTCTGTATTGTTTCAGTATCATTTCCCAAGGGTGCAAAACTCTGGCTAAACCCTTTAGATCACTATGCTGGTCAGAAGATGACCTAATGAGTTTTTCTTTGGCTGCAATAAGGCTTACGGAGTCTGGAGACAGATTTTTTTTCTACCTGTAATTATGCAAGGATATTTAGATACATAAGTTGCTTTAAAAAAACTATTAAAAATTAGTCTACATCTGGTACTTCAAAATGTCTAATTTTTCAAAAAAGTAAAACCAATTTATTTATTTGTTGGCATTTATTGAATACTTGTGTGTACAGTATTGTGAGGAATACATGAAAAATAAGATACAGATTTTGCCCTTTAGATGCACTCAGTCTGTCTTGAAGAAAGGAAGGAAGAAAAGAAGGAACAGAGGGAAGGATGAAGGGAGGGATAAAGGGAAGAAGGAAAGAAATAAATATTTATTAAGCACCTACTATGTGCCAGGGACATTGGTCTTCACAATAATCCTAGGAAGTAAGTGCTATTATTATCCCCATTATGTAGTTGAGGCAATGGAAACAAATAGAAGTTAATTGACATGCCCAGAGTTACACAGCTAGTAAATGTCTGAGGCTGGGTTTTCCTGCACACCTCCTGGACTCCAGGTCCAGTACTTTATCACCCCTGTCCCCTGCGGCACCTAGCTGCTGAAGAGACCAGATACATGGGTATTAAGTCACAATGCAAGGAGACTGTGTGGTTAACTGATTCATACAATGCTTCAGGCAGTATTAAATACTATAGGATTTGGGGAAACATTGAAATCAGCAACCATGGGCTGGGGTATGAAATCAGAGAGAACCATAGAATATGAAAGTTAAGGAGACCTTAGAAATCCAACACTAACTCACTGTGACATTGGTCAAAACACTTCATCTCACTGAGCCTCAGTTTCCTCATCTGTAAATAATGATTTGTCATAGAATTACAAACTTCCAGAGCTGATTCTGGGATAGGTCATCTAGTTCTAGGATCATATGTCCAGAGTTGGTAGGGACCTTAGAGACCATATGTTCCAAACTCTTCCTTTTACAGATGAGGAAAATGACCCTACCTCCCATCCCCACTGAGGTTAAATGACTTGCTCATAATCACATATGGAGTAAGTGACAGAGGTGAGATTTTTAATTCTTCTGCTCTGACTCTAACTTCAGTGCTCTTTCCACTTTACCATTCTGTTTCTCTATCAATCTCTTCATTTTAAGATGAGGAAACTAAGGTCTGAGCATTTGAAGTGACTTGATAAAAATTATAGGTAGTTAGCAGTAAAACAAAAAAAAAATTTAAAAAATAGACTTTAGATTGGATCACCTAGGATAATGATATTTATATGTCACATGACCCATGGAAAATTGTTATTATTTCTAATAGTTGTAGTAAAAGTAGTAGTAAAATAGTAGTAGTTGTTATTGTTGATAGTGATATTTATGATATGTCACATGATCCATGGATTATTATTATTATTTCTAATAGTTGTAGTAGAAGTAATAGTAGTAGTTGTTACAATTGACAGTGATATTTATGGTATGTTATTTACTCCATGGATTATTATTATTATTTCTAATAGTTGCTACAGTAGTAGCAGTAATAGTAGAAGCAGTAGTAGTTGTTGCTGGGTCATTTTAGTTGTGTCCAACTCCCTGTTAGTAGGAGTGTCAGTACTAAAGTAGTAGTAGTAATAGTAGGAGTAGTAGTAATATTAGGAGTAGTCTAGTAAAGATGTAACTTTGGTGCTCTTCAAGAACAAAGTAAAACAATCGGGTAGTAGTAGTAATAGCAGCAATAGTAGAAATATTAGACACTAGCATCCTGACTTTTAATTCTACTCTTTCCTCTGGATAAAGCCTATGGAACTAAAATCTATGAGTAGAATAAAAAATTCCTTCGTAAGTAACATCTACATTAACTCAATCAACAAGATGGAAGGGAAGGGAATAAACATTTATATAGTATCTACTGTGTGTCAGGCACTGTATTAGGCACTGTATAAATGATATCAATGATCAGATGATCTCATTTGCTCCTGACAACAACCCTGTGAGATTGGTGCTATTATCCTCATTTTATAGATGAAGAAACTGAGGCAAATGGAGTTAAGTCATTTGTTCAGGGTCATAGAGCTAGAATCTGAAGCCAGATCTAGACTGAGGTCCTCCTGACTCTAGGCTCAGGACTATATCTGCCTGGTTGAATTTAAACAAAGAACAAAAAAATGCCAACCTAGGATTAGGTCATCACCATTAAAATTACAGAAGGTTATCTTTAAGGGATCTAGACTCCTTAAATAAAAATTATGCAAGGAAATGATGGAAACTGTGCAATACAACACAGATAGTTTTTTTTAAAAAGGTCATTCCTCTTCTAACTCGGTTATGGTTCCTGGACTTACAAATCATACTATCTCATTCAGGAACTTACTACAGTACTTTTATCTCTTCCCTCTACCCTTTTAGCCCTCTTTTGTGGGTTGTTTTCCCCCATTAGAATATAAACTCCTTACAGGCAGGCACTCTTTCTTTTTTTTTTTTCTTGTATTTATATTTAAATCTTATTATATTTCTAATTATATCCTCAGCACTTAGAATGTCAGACACACAGTAAGCAATTAATAAATGTCTATTTTCTTCCTTTCTACCTACCAAATACCTATATACTATCTTTTTTTAAACAAATGCTTTATTAACTTCTGGTTTACATCATTCATTTCCACCACATTTTGAGTTACAATTTTCCCCCATTTTTCCCCTACCCACCACCCCAGAATAGCAGTCCCACAAGATATGCCATCATCCAATCTGCTCTCTCCCATATCTTCTCCCATACCCCCTTCAACTTTGCCATCGGGGCAAGGTGAATCTCTGTGCCCCAATGCCTGAACATCTTATCTCCCAATTACATGCAAAAGAGTATTAATAATAGTATTTATATACATTTGAAACATTTAATTTTAAGACTTTGAATTTCAGATCCATTCCCTTCCTCCCTTGTCACCCACTCCCTCTGGGAAGATAAGCAATTCAGTATGTGTTATACATGTATAGCTATGTAAAACATTACCATAGTAGATATATTGTAAAAGACTGCTTATATTTCCCTCCCACCGATCCCACCCCCCACCTGGTCCATTCCCTACTTTGATCCTGTCCCTCTTTGAAAGTGGGTACTTCCAACCTCCCCTCCTCCTAGGATGCCCTCCCCTCCATCATTCCCCTCTCACCCCCCTTCCACCTACTCTCCTGCAGGGTGAGATATCCCATTTAGTATGTATGTGATTCTCTCGCTGAGCCAAATTCAATGAGAATAGGGTTTTGCCTTTTTGCCTTTCTGTTCTTCCCCTCCCCTGCCACTATTTCCCCTTGCCGCTTCTACATGAGATAGTTTACCCTACCCTGTCTCTCCCCATCTCCTCTTGTCACTTTCCTCTCTCACCTCTTAACTTCACATTTTAAGTATCATCCCTTCCCACCAAATTCAACCTGTGCCCTCTATCCATGTATGCCTGTAAACATATATACACACATTCACATATGTATTCATATGTCCATATACCCTTCTTCAATTATTTTCATAACGAGAAAGGTTTCATCAGACACAGTTATCAAATACCTATATACTATCTTGAGGATAGAAGTATACATCCGAAGCTCACTATCTTTTATGAACTCATGAATAACAAAGTCCCATACTACAAATACAGATCTTGAGATAACTTTGAAAATTTGACACATCAATTGTATGAGAACTGGAGGACTTTCATTGACAAATTTGTTGTCCACAATCAACCGGATATAATAATGATCTATAAAAATTTAAGAACAATATTTTAATGGACATTAATGTGCAAAATACTCATATTTTTAAATGAAAACCTTTCAAAATTTAGAGACATAACAGAGGATATGGAAACCATGTGGAAGGAAGATATGCCTCCTTTTTGCTACCAAAGTTTCCCATTGATCCTTTCAGTGAACCTAGAGAACATGATCTGAGATTCCCAAGACTGTTTTTTCAATCACAGAAAGGAGTTATTTTATCTATTTTTGTAACAGTTCAAAGAACATTAAATATGAAAAAAGTAGGCTATCAACTTGTCCTAGGGCCATTTGTAGATGAACCATATGAGAAAGACTAGAATGAGATCATGGCCACAATGAGAAAGAATCTATTTGTGAGGCTCAGATAAGATCATATGTAGAAAATTCTTTCCAAATATTAAAGCGATTTTTAAAAGTGAATTATTATTATTAATCATTATTGAGATAATAAGGAATGAATTATTCCTTTTTCAATGGGGTTCAGTTAAAAATGGTTTTAGAACAAGTTGCTAGTCTGCTAAAATTCTTTTTAAGTTTTTATGTTTTATGGACTAGTGCAGAGATGAATAAAATAATTGTGTTTTGTAGTTGAATAAAAGCATTAGAACATGCACACAAAATCTATAGATTCACTGAAAGGATCTTCTGTAGTACACAGGACAACGTGGATGACTAGTAGCCCCAACCTGTTCCCACATTTTAATCTTCTCTGCCTGGTCTCTATGATTTGAAAGCTTTTCATTCCATGTAACTTGGAGTTTATGAGTATTTAGTATGGCAGCATCTGTGAAAAACATTCTTAAGTTTTTAAGAATCGGTGTTATAGCTGGGTAATTTTGAACAACAGCTGATTCTGTGACAGTGTTCTGGCTATAGTACAATTTATGGGATATTTTGTAGTCTGCATTTGTTGAATGGGGATTTGTTTTCTATCAGTAATTATCATTATTATCAAATGTATTCTTAGTCACAAAATGCATGGCAGAGTAAAAACATGTGATGTTGTTTTGTTGAAAATACATTTGTAGGCATTTGATCTTTGTTCTGGGTCCAAATTTCCCCTAGTATGGTCAACACGTTTTCCTTGCTTGTCTTATATTCTGGCTTGTATGATATTATTTTTTTGGTACATAACTTATCTTCCTTATTATTCTGTAACTTTTTGGAGGCAGGGACTGTGTTTTCATATTTCCATCTTTTTAGTGCCCAGCACAGTGTCCTACTTAATAAATGTTTGTTCAACTGTTTTTCAGGTCTTATATTGTATTAATAACATCCAATACAATCCCTTGTGCACAGCAGGTGGTTAATAAATGCTTAATGGTTTGGATTGTTGCCTCATATCCAATGGCATGATTTTGATTCCCTTGTATCCTCTCATTGCTTCTAGTGAATGTAGTGTTATTTACATGGAGGCTGAGGTAATGCTTCAGCCTGAAATAACATTGGCTTGACAATTCAAGAGTTAATTAACCAGTTGGTGAATTGGACAAACTCTGCTTCTCTCCCCCCCCCCCAGCCCCCCGCTTTCCTGGGTTTAGGTTCATTAGTGCCACCATGGGGAAGAAGACTGAGGAAAGAAGAAGGAAGGGCATTCAAATTCATTTATTTTATACATAGATCTGTTTCATGCATAGATTCAGCATGATCATAATTCCAAGACACACAGTGAATAGTTTTGTACATTTTCTGAACTGTCTTGGAACATCAAGATCAGGCTATTTCTGATTATTTTTTGGTTGTGTCTCCTTCTGCATTCTGCAGTCTAAAAATGAATTCTTTTAAAATGGTATTTTCATTCATTCAACAAACATTTATTAGGCACTTTTTATGTATTAACCATTTGGTACTGATATCATTTAGAAATATACCCGGTTCAATTAGTCACCTAAATAAATCTTTGTGGTGCAGTAATACATGCCAAGACTTTCCCTCATTATCCTAAATAATAAACAATTGCCCAGTTATTCAGCCAACCATGACCTCTGTCTTTCTCTGTACTCTCAGGCAAAGGAGGGAAGATATATTCTAAATTGATTAATGACCACTGAATAAAAACATCATGAACCCAGATGTGTCAGGAAAGCTATTCAAGAACAATGAAAGGCTATAAGTCACAGTTATCTTCATCTCTGACAGATTAGGCCTGTTAAAATGGCCCTTTTCCCAAGAGGATTCCCAAAAGGTAAGGTGGTACACTCCCTACAGGAAAGAACCCTGAACCAATAACCAGATTTGTTTTCAAGTTCTGATAGATTCTGCCATGGATTCCATCTGTGTCCTTGAAGGAGTGAGGCCTCTCTGGGCCTACTATCCTCATCTCTAACATAGCAACCTTAGATTAGTGGAACCCTAAAGTCCCTTTCAGTTCTAAATCCTAAGATCCTTGGTGAAAGGTAGGACAGTAACTATAGGAATTGGTGGATCCAAAACGGCTGACCCTCCATGGGTTAGGTTTGGCAGCAGTCTATACCAAAAGAGAGCAGAGTGAGATTTCCTAGTGGGGGATAGAAGTTTCACTTTCAAAAGATAAAGATTGTTTTGGTTATTTTGTAGAGTGACTTTTTCCTGCCCTCCCCCCCTCTCCCTACCCCAGTTATAATTCCCTATTGTTATTACAATCTAAGGCCACTCTCTACTGGCCCCAAATGGCTGCCTATTACATTTCACAATAATATCTTTGGATGAGGAGGAAAGGGAAACAGGTCTTTTTTTGTGCTAATCCAAGTACAAGTGTGGGGGGGATACTAAGAAGCTGAATACCAAGGAGAAGAATGCTAAATAGTGAGTGAGTGAGTGTGTGTGTGTGTGTGTGTGTGTGTGTGTGTGTATACATTTTGAGGTTTCTTGCCACTAGAAAAAGATTAAATTTGAAAGGTAACTTCCTCTCTTGTATCTATGCCCAGAATTCAGGTAACTACCTGCCACCAGGTAGATAGCTGCAACTTGGATTGTGAAAGACAGTCTAGGTGATTGGGCTCCTTTAGATTTCATAGAAAATTAGAGCAAAATATTTGGAGCAAAACATAAAGAAATATCATGGACTTTGAATATCTTGCTAGCTTTGGGTTAGTATTCTGAGATGTTTTACTAAAAAGACTTCTTCCCAATCAAATCTCTAATAGAAGGGGAACAGGTAGATTTACATTGTTCTTATTAATTTTGAAAAATACTTGTAAGTTAATTAAGATATAGTTACTATAAATGGGTATAAGTTGATCTACAAATACCTTTAAAAGTACTTAAAGTTAACTTAAAAAGTAATCCTATTTATAAACAACAATGTTACTCATATGCATATATTAAGAGAGTGAATAAAATCAGATCCTACAGATCTGATAGAAGTTCTATCATCAGCTGTTAATACATGATCAGCATATTTTTTATAGCTTCATAGTTCCCCTACAGCAATGAGATTGGGATAAATTATTGTTATCTTTAGAAGTATTTTATAAGACATCATTGAGGAAAAGGAGTCACAATATTTTTTGATAAGATTCTGTTATCTGGGATCAGGAAATTACACATTAACCACTTAACCCAATATTTGTAATATATTATCTTTGATACTAGCTAGCCATAAATTAGCCAATGTATTTCCCTTAATTTATACTTTGCAGCTATTTGCAATATTTCCTCCTCTCCAGTCCCTGGAAAAGTATAAAATATGTACTTTCCTGTAATTTAATACTTGTTCTCTTAATACTACAATCCTGAATTCATGGACTTAATGTGCTACATTTCTTTAAATCTAGGGAAAAGGGAAAATTACATTTCCAATCTATAGATCTCTATTCCATCTGTTAAAATGCTTATGGCTATAACAGAATTCAATTCCTAAAGGTTACAATTATTACATATTTCACCTAATGCCTCCAATTCCAGATGTACATAACTTAATCACATTTGATTTTTAAGCTAAACACAACTTAATAGCACTTGGTTTTTAAAGTTTTAAGCTTTATTCTAAAAGTTGTTTAAATGTTTCTTGAACTGTTTTATTATGTAATTTTCTAAAACATCTATTTAGTCCTTCTAAAGTTGGTATGAATAAAATAAGGTTACTAACAGTATATGACTAGGTAAGAAAATTAAGCTGCTTTCATATAAATATAGCTTTTAGAACAAGGGGACTGATGATCTTACTCTATTCCACAATGGTCAGATAATGTCTAGAGTCTGTGTTTTGTTTTGGGTACCTTGTTTAGATAAGTTAGACTGTTTCTAGAGTAAAGTGACCAAGCTGGTTGACTAGGGGACACATTATTATTGTTCTGTCAATTCAGTTATGTCTGACTCTTTGGGACCCAGTGGATCACCCTGTCAATGGGGCTTTCTTGGCAAATATCCTGGAGTGGCTTACCATTTCTTTCTTCAATGAATTAAGTCAAGCAGAGATTAAGTGACTTGCCAAGGGTCACACAGTTATGAAGTCTGAGACCAGATTTGAATTTATGTCTCCAGGTTGGGAGCTCTATATGCTGAGCCACCTGGCTGCCTGCCAGGGGAGATATTAGAGCTCAAATGAGTAACTGGTGAATCAGCCAAGAATTCTGATCACATGTGTGTAGAATAATTACATGAGAATATTCCTCTTTGAGAGATTCCATGTAAAGATTGAGATGTTTGAACCAGGTACCTATGGCACATTATTTGTATTATTAATTCATGAATGCTTTTTTTCTTGCTCATTGCATTCCTAAAGAGGTCTCAATTTTCAAAGACACCCAACCCACAGAACATGAGGTAAAAGCCACCTGCAAATCCATATGGCATCTTCATCCTCATAGATGTACTATGTATGATAGATTTGCAAAGTTGATCACAGTCTGGGAGGCATAGCCCTCCCCCTCCTTGCTTCATTGACCAAGAGAGATAATATTTCAGAAGTACAAAAGCCTTGACTAATTGTAATGCCTCAAAATTTCAAGAGTTAGACCCTGAAGCCAAGGGTAAAAATGATATCCCAGAAGCATGGTAGTTGGTTCTTATAGTAGCACACATACAGCACCATAAGCATGCTTCTCTGCCCACAGAGGCCTCATGGTTTGCATTGCTGTGGATGGCACAGTGCTAAGAATCAAGGGAACTTTGAAAGAACTGGAAATAAACATGAATCTGGAGTCTGAAACACTCACATTTTGTCCTAAGGCAGTAGTGGCCACCATGGGCATGTTTTTTGATATGTTGGTGAATTTCTAAACACATAAATTTGGATCTGTTGCTTTCATACTTGTACCAAAGAAGGCAAAATGTTTTTTCACTGAGAAATAAGAATTTGGAGGCAGGAGAGGATGTTCACCCCCATTTACTTGGCAAAAGTTTGGTACAGTGCTTGCTGTAATAGCCCTTTGTCAAACTAATACATCTGACGACTCCTCATGTGAATGGGAAACAATGTCAGATGAGAACTGGTAGAATAAATTGGTCATGTTTAGTCCAGAGAAGAAAAGATCTTGGAAAAAGTGGTATCCATCTCACATAGTGGATGGACTAGCACTCAATTAAATGAATATCAATTAGATATCTTTCTATGTGCAGGACACTGTGCTAGATGTTAGAGTTACAAAGACAAAATTAAAATGGTCTTTGTCCTCCAGAGGCTTATATTCTACTGGATAATATTAATAATAGCTAGCATTTATATAGCACTTTAAAGACTTGCACAATGTTTTACAAATATCTCTTTTTATCCTCACAACAATCCTGAGAGGTAGGGGCTATTATTATTCCTCTTTTACAGAAGAGGAAACTAAGGCAGAGAGAGGCTAAGCAATTTACTTAGGGTCATACAGTTAAATAAATAGCCAAGGCAGGATTTGACCTCAGGACTTCCAGGTACTCTATTCACTGTGCCACCTAGCTGGATATTGAAGAGGTAAGAGATTTACCCAACTTGTTCCCAGATGGCAGAATTAGGATCAACAGTTGGAAGTTACAAAGAGGTAAATTTTAGCTTATCCTAAGAACAGACATCTGGTGGATCTGATTTTGTGATTCTAAGGATGCCTCATTTTATGTTTTCCCCTGGGGCTTTTGGAGCAGGACTTCTGACCTCACAGTCCTTTTCCCGCTCTATGCCCCCAAAATAGGAGTCTAGGGTTGCATTTTTCTGTTTCCTTTGCCTTGGCACGTTGCCACTTAATTGCTTGACTTTTGGGCTTGTTGCCACACTATGGCTTTAAGGCCAGATAGAGGAATTTTCGTCCCGAACGTGTGGGGGGCAACTTCCGTTTCTGGCAAGCTGTAAACCCACCCACAACTTCCACCCTAGATCACAATCCAGATCCAGGGAGGTTAAAACAAGAGCGATTACCCCCCAAGACTGATCGCTGGATCTCCCACGATTTGTAGGCTGGGAGCCGGAGCTGCCTCTGAAAACTACAAAATGGCGTTTGTCCTCAGCGGCTTCTAGCCCCCAGGGGAGGGAGCTGACGCATTCCCTAAATACAGGTCCCAAAGTCCATAGGACACTAACCTCTTACTTTGTCCTAGGCAAGTCTATGTTGATAATTCTGGAGTCGCCACAGCTCCTGGTGTTCTGGGGTTCCTCCAGCTGGCTGCTGGCCCTGCCGCCCTGGGGCTAAAACCTCGGCTCATGTGGACCTGGGCTCGGCTCGGCTCCTGCGCTCTGCGCGCTGCGCGCTGCCGGGTCCCAGACCGCTGCGCTGGTCCTTCCTGCAGGGCTGCTGGGCTGTTCTCAGCGGGAGGTTAGCTTCTCTGTGTCGTTCTGTGGGTGCTGGGGCTCCAGAAGTTGTTCAGAGTCCTTTTTTACATAGTTTGTGGAGAATCTGGGGGCAGAGAGGCTTGGACGAGCTGTTTCTACTCCGCCATCTTGGCTCCGTCCATCAGGATGCCTCATTTTAAAAAGAACATTGATAAGCTGGACCTTTTCTAGAGTAAGGTGTCTGAGCTGGTAGACCAGGGGACATGTTGTTACTGTTCAGTCCATTCAGTCATGTTTGACTCTTTGGGACCCAGTGGATCACCCGGTCCATGGGGCTTTCTTGGTAAAGATACTGGAGTGGTTTACCACTTCCTTCTACAGTGGAATAAGTCAAACAGAGATGCATGTGTATATACATAGATACATGGGTTGCCAGATTTAATGGGCTGAAATTGTATCTGGTCATAGATATGATCAGTATCCTCCATCCTACACCTGAGCAATAGAGTTTTTGTACTTTTTGTACTGTTTCCCTGCTGGCTTTCATCTCATTTGCTTCTCCATTATTCTAACCCATCAAGTTCTTTTTGCCTCTCCAACATATTAGTTGTCTAACTTTGTATCATCTGTATGTTTGATAAGCATTCATTTTATGTCATTATCTAAGTCAGGAGTTCTTAAGTTGGGGTCTGGGAATTGTTTTTTAAAGATTTGATAACTCTTTCAATTTGATTGACTTTTTTGTAATACCATGCATGCCATTTTGTTCATTTGAAAAACATTATTTTGAGAAGGAGAACACAGACTTTGCCCAACTGCCAAAGGGGTCCGTGACATAAAAGAGGTTAAGAACTCACAATCTGAGTAATTAATTAAAGTGTTGAACATAAGAGGCCCACATTTAGGGACCTGAAGCATGTGACTAGACACTTCCCTTTAGGCTGACATTGGTTAACACTTTTGGTTATGATTGTTCATTCACCAAACAGTCTGATTTTGCCATCCTGCTCATAAAGATTTCATGAGAGATTTTTTCAGATGCTCTGATGAAATAAAGACATAATATCAACAGAAACAAATATCATTAGATCTGAAAGGGACCTTAAAACCATCTATTTCAACACTTCCATTTTTCAGATCAGGAAACCATAGAACAGGAAGGGGACGTGATTTGGCCAAAGTCATACCGCTAGTTAGTGGCAGAGCTGGATGCAGAACCCAGGTCTTCTTACTTCTGGTTCAGCTGTCTTCCATTGTCTCCTCCCTTAGACTGTGATCTCCTTGAGATCTCCTTGGTCTTAGCCTTTCTTTGTATTCTCAGCACCTGGCATATAGTGATAGAAAAATGCTTGTTGACCGACTAACCATTCTGCCTCCTCCTCTATTCCATTCCTCTGATCTAAAAGCCCACAGAAAAGGACAATAAGATATTTTAACATACATGCAGACCTGGAAGAGGCCTTAAAGAGCATTTCATTCAGTCCCCTTTTACAGATGAGAAGATTGAGCTCAAGCAAAATGCAATAACCTGTCCAAGATGACACAGATGTTTCATAGCACAGCCTAGAAATGAACTACTTTCTTTTGCTTCCAATTTACTACTCTTTCCACAGCACAGAGTGACAATAATAGGTTACATTTATGCCACACTTCCAGGGTGGCAAAGTCCTTTGCTCACAATGAACCTGTGAGGCAAGTAGTATAATATTATTACCCCATTTCACATAAGGAAACAGCCTAAGGAAGATTAAGTGATTTGCCTAGGGTCCCACAGATAGACATTTGTCAGAGTCAAGGCTTAATTGCAACTGGTATTTAATATGGGGCTTTAAATTTTGCAAAACAGTACACATACACTATATGAGATATGCCATATATGTGAGTGTGTATACATACATATATGTGTATGTGTGTGCATATATATATATGCACACATATACATACATATTTATACTTATTCTCATTGAGCACCACAACAATCTGTGAGGAAGGTCATAAATGTATCATTGTAATAATTTTACAAGCAAAAAAAAGATTCAATTAAGAGAGGTTAAATGATTTGTTCATTCTCTCACAGCTAGTTAAGTTTTGAATCTGAGTCGTTTGACTCTAATACAATGTGCTATGCTAAGATATGAGTTCAATTTGATGATTTGTTCTTAAACCCAAATTCTGGATTGGCCCTTGCCTAACAGTCCCCAGAGTCTTCTCATTCAGTTGAATGATTGAGTTCATACATATTGGGTTTCCCATAGGGTGACTTGTGGGTTTGGCTAGAACCTAAAAAGCAAGTATTCTAAGACCAAATAAAAAACTATATTTCTAACTCAGTAGAAATCAATTCTTACTCATCTAATTATGATTATAGGTATGCCTAAAGCATGACCTGGGTGGGCTCTGTGTGTCAGTTCACCCAGCTCACACACTGTATGGTAGATAGAATATTGGACTAAGGGACTAGATCTCTGAATTATTACTGGGCCAATGGGAATGCTCCCCCAAAGAAGCCCATGAAATGAAATGATGAAATGCTTGTACTTCACACTTATAAACTGCATAAATACTTTGATATTTTCTCCCCGCCTCCCCCCCAAAAATCTGCAGGTTCTTCATAAAAACTAATTTTACTTCCTCAGTAATGAGACTTACTCATCTTACTTTCCATCAAAAACCAATTCCTCCCCCAAAACCCTGGTGGAAAAGCATGCTCAGTGTTTCCTTTTAATTTACCCAAGATCGCCCAGTAAGTGGGTAGCAGAACCAGTAATAATTCATGGTTTTTGTCACTTGGTCCAATATTTTTTCTACCAAGCAGCTCTGCTTCTCATTAAAGCCTTATGTGTCTCCTGGGAGGACCTTATCTGGTAAGATTTTGACTAGGGAGGTTCAAATATACTCTTATGAAGGTTTTGTAGGAGTATTTGAGCTAACCTGCCTTCAGTTCTTTTCAGGTTCGTCCATCATTAATTTTCCGTAATTGTTTTGACATCGTTGATCTCTGGAAACATAGAAAGTTTTCCCTAACAATAAAGGGGCTGTGATTTCATTAAGGGTTTGTTACATTTCAAGGGGGAATAAGATATTTTATGAAAAACAAAAGGAGCCTTGTCATATTCTATTACAGCAATCCTATAACCCCCAATGAAATCACCTTAGGGCTTACACGGTTCCTAATTACATACAGTGTGCCTTGGATTTTTCATGTAATTTAAATGAATGAGTCTTGTACTGAATGTCTCTTATTGAAATTACTCAAACTCAACATTTTGACTCTCCCTTGAACCTATCCCTGCAAGTAATTCCTGAAAAGGATAAGAGAGACTGTAAAAAACAATATCTTTTGCAGAAAGCCATCTAATACTCCTTTTCCTTTCCAACCACATAGTGGACACTCATTTCTTCATTTTAATTTAAGTGTCAGATGCAGGAGGAGTGTGAGTTGATGGATCTGAGTGAGTCAAAGGATTTCATTTTCCCTAGTACTTCTTGGTGGTGAAGAGACAGTCCAGGTTGGCACTGAAGAAAGGGCTGATTCTGAATGACTTGTATTCTTGTACTCTCATACCAGGGAAGCTAACTGAAATATTTGGAACTGAGCTCAAGTCTCCTGCTTTTTAAACTTCAGGAAAACCTTAGAGACTTTGGGGGATCTGGGTTGGAAAAATTCAGTTTTCTGTTTTAACTTAGTGGGGAGGTATAAACAACTGAGTCCTTCCATGGTTCCTATCAGTCCAGAGATCTTGCTATTAGAATAGTAATTTTTTGTTGAGATAATGACTAGATTATGGAGAGGTAGTGGGGGTGGGGTGGGAGTGGGAGCTGTCCTGGTTGTCAAGAAGATTTTGGTTCAAGCCCACTTTCTGACATTTACAAGTTGTATGAACCTGGACAAGTCACTTACATTCTTAGAGAATTCTCCAAGATTGTCCATTGAGGAACAGAAGCTGATTTGCTCTTGATTTGATAAAGTTCTTTATGGATGAAGCTCCAATTATGGATGAAACCACCAGACAATTCAAAAACCATAAAAAGGCCTAAACTATACTTTCCTCAAGCCACTATTCTGCATCTCAAATCCCTTCTACCTTCCAGGACCATTCTTCTACATTACTGCCTCCATTTTCTCATTTCCCAATCAAACTGTAATTTCAGTTTCGATCCTTCCATTTGGCTGAAACTCTGTCTTTGAAGATGAATAAAGACTTAGTAGTGACCTTTGCTCAGGCTCATGTTACTTGTCCCATCTACAGCTTTTTGATGGGTGACTACACCCTTCTCCTGTCTCCTTTCCCTTCATCCATACATTCAACAAGCTTTTATGAAATGTTTGCTTCGAATGAGGTAAGAAGCAGCATGGCTCGATGCATAGAAAATTAGCCATAGCATCCAAAAGATCTGGGTTGAAGTCTTACTCCTGACACAAAGTACCTTTCAAACCATGAGTAAGTCCCAATTTCTTAGTGACCCTAGCACTGACCATCAATTAGAGAGGAGCCACAGATCTACATTGGCAGTAGTAGAATGTGTACCTCACATTACATAAATTAAACACAAAGTAAGTGAGGATTGATTAAGGGGGAAAAGTGCTCACCAGAGGGGGCAACGAGGAAGAGGGTATCAGAAAAGTCCTTCTGAAGGAGGAAGCCCTTGAGTTCATTCTTGAAAGGAGTCAGAGGAAAGTACAGATAAGGAGGGAGAACATCCTAGACATGGGGGCAACCGATGCAAAGACACAGAGCAGAGGGATGGAATACTGTATATAAAAAACAGAATATGTGTAGGGAAGGAATGTGAAATAAGTATGGAAAGCTAGGCTGGAGTCAGACTGTGAAGGGTTTTAAATGTCAGATGGAGAAGTTTCCATTTTTAACTTAGAAGCAATAGGGAGCCAATGAAGTTGCTTGAGTAAGGGAATGATGTGGTCAGACCTGAACTTTAGTAATATCGATCTGGCAGTTTTCTGGAAGATGCAATAGCATAAGTCTCCCAGCATAGTTCTACTCTGAATGCTTCTTCTCAGCCTCCTATTTATTTCCTGCCCATTTAGCATGATCATCTCTCAAAGTACTATATTGGCCCCTTCCCTTTCTATACTCTTTTTTGGTGATATTAGTTCTTATAGGTTTAATTATCATCTGCATACATGATGCCCAAATCTATATATCCAGCCCTGATCTGTCTCCTGAGTTCCAGTCACATATTACTAATAGCCTACTGGACACCTTCCTGGAGAGCTCCCTGGTGTTCCAATCTCAATATGACTCCAACAGAAATCTTTATCTTCCTAAATTTACCAAACCTCTCAACTGCCATTGAACCGCCCACTCATCCAGGTTCACAAGCTCAGAATCATCTCTGAATCTTTCTTCTCTTTCAATCCACTTATCTAATCAGTTGCCAATTTTAAAAAACTGATTTTACTTTTATATCTCTTGCATCCATCCATTTTCCTTTACTAACATAACCTTGACACCTTGTTCATGCCCTCACAACTTTTTATTGGCACTATTGCCTATAGCCTCCTCTTTGGTCTTCCTGCTTCCAGTTCTTTTCTCTCCAGTCCATCCTCCATACAACTGCCAAATTATTATTCCTTAAATATAGGTCTGAGCATATCAAAATCTTCAGTGGTTCCATATTGCTCCCAAGATAAAATACAAATTCCTTAGCTAGACAGTTAAGCTCAAATTTGTCTCTGATCTACCTTTTGAAAATGTCTTTTGTATTATTTCCCTTCATTTCACACTATATTCCAATGGAATGGCCATTTATCTACCATTCTACCATTTTCTGTGCTTTGGCTCAATCTGTGACCCATGTCTAGGCTGCATTCCCTTCTTTCCTTTGACCTTTTGAATCCTTAGCTTCCTACTACATTCATCCCAGGTGTCATAAAACCACTCCTGATCCTCTTTCTAATAAGGACTCTCTTCTTCCTGAAGTTCCTTTGAATTTACTTATCTGCACCTGTTGTAACCACATGCACTGCTCCCCAAGAGAATGTTAGTTCATTGTGAGCATAGATTATTTCTTTTTTTGTCTTTGTATTTCTATTCCTACCACCATACCTAATATATACAAAAAGGTATCTAATAAATGTTTGTTGAAATGAACTCCCTTAAAATAGAAACTTCAAATTCAGTAAAATATCTGTGGATTTGTGGCCAGGACATTGTTTGTGATGCTCAGCTAATCCCATTCCTGGGGCAGAGGACAGGATTTTCCAATTTTCTGATTATCCTTGAAGAATTCTCTAAAATAACATGAACTTTCAACTTTTAATGCATTTCCCGCTATTTTAGACCAATTTCCAAAACGATTCCTAGGCATTCAAATCCCTCTTCCCACCTCCTACTCAGTTCCACAGTCACATAAATTCTTATTGAAATTAACCAAATAAAATGTGGGGGGGAAATCCTGAAAATAGTCTTTCCTTGTAGCCCTTTTCACAACAGGCCAGCCGGGAGGAGTGCTGGTACAACAGGAACTCGCTATAAGAAGAATAAGTCCCATTAATATGAATCATGTGTTAAAGTTTACAAAATGCTTTCCTCACAAGTCTGTAAGGGTAGGTATCTGCATACAGACACATCACAGATTACAATGAACATAAAGGAGAGAACAGAGAACTAGGGACCTTGAATTAAATAACTTTTATCAGGGATTATTCTCTTAAGGATACAGTCAACTCATGTTCCTTCAGTAGTCTGAGACTTTAGAAATATATTTCAAGATTAATTAGAAAAGGAATTCTTTAAAATGGAAAAATAGACGATTTCCCTATTATTCATAACAACAGAACCTATTTAATGAAGCCTTGAAAGTAGTTCAGTGGCTTGACTGCCACCTACTGGTTACTCTTCATCACAACCCTCATTTTAGTTTCTTGGGCATCACAGGGGAAAAGGATGCTTTCCTCATCCAGTGATATCAGAAAAGAATTTAAACTCTGTGCTGTATTGCAATTTTTCTTTTTCCAAAAAGAACTGCATAAGAAGGAAAGAATGTGATTGATATAATTTCCAATTTCCACTTACCATAAGACTGTATAGAGCACGCTTTGGTCCAAAGGTTGATTCAAGGAAATTCCAAAAGCTTGTACTTTGTCCATCTCGTTTAATCCCGGCAAAGCTTCCCATTTGACCTACAGGAACCCTCACACCACAAACCTGAACCCGGCAAACTAAAAGTGATTGTCTTCATGAAACTGATATTCAGAATTTTAGAGCATCAGAAAGAGATTTCTGTCTTACCTGACTTTTAAGCTTGCGTAACCAGTGGAGATTTTGGAGGATAAATACTTCTTTCATCAAAATATAGAAATCGAGTATCATATGTATGTACATCAGTGACTATTTCAGAAAGACCTAAACTAGAAAAGAAATTTAGGTGCCTCCAATTTCAAGTTTGTGGGCCTCTGATAAGCCCAACATGTTTGGAAATCAGAAAGCCAACAGAAATGATTTGTGTAGTTTTTTTTTTCCTCCAGTGTTTAAATTACCCATTTTATAGTAATAATCCATTTACTGGATCCAGTGATACCATTTAATGTTTCCATATAAAATGATGATGACTTCTTGGTGGACATGTGGCCTGAAGATAAACTCTGTATGTCATTTATTTTAATGACACCTTTTCCTGTCTTTGTGCTCAATTACGCATGTACAGAAAATTAAAAATTGTTTATAGGTTAATAAAGTACTGCATTGAATTGGTTGCCTTTCTTCAAATATGTTTGCATATTTTATACACACTTAAATTGAGTTATGATTAATTATATCTTTAAGAACATAAAGAAAAATTACGTAGAATATTAAATTCTTTTTATAAAAACAATCTGCTTCCTGTGTAGCCTATCCCCTATTCACAATATACAATGCAAGCACATCAATAAACTCTTAACACTCCAGAAATCCTTTCAAACAATGTTCTGTTCTGTACCATAAACAGGCATGGATAATAAATATTAGCATTTGGTAAAGTCACTTAATCTGTTAAGGTAATAATGGCCAAAAGACAAGTCATAAAAAGACTAATAGCTCCTTGAAGCACTAATAAAATTTGCCTGTTTCAAGTCGACATTTCTTAATCATTGTGAGCTATGTAAGATCAATTCCCTTTGTAATTATACAAGCACACAGATCTATGTACTTAGGCACACATTGAGAATATGTATCAAATCGTGATCATATTATTGCCATGCAACAAAAGCTCTCTGTGTGCCCTTATTTACAGCAATTCTACTAGAATTAGTAGAAATTAATGTAAGGGAGTATTAATAACATTGTGGATGAAAGGAAACCATTTTATCAAATAATAATGGTATAGTTTTTTATGTGATTCTATTCCAGTGAAACAGAGAAAAAGAAAAATGGTTTTGCCTAAAATATTGGCAAACTAGCTGAAAGAATAAAATTAAGTTGACCTTTTAATAGATGTCTATTTATTGATTTAAATTCACCTCTTTTTTGGAGGGGGAGAAGAGAGGGCATGCTGAGGAGGGGCTATTAGAATACAGGCATATATAATAACACAGCCCAAACCATTTTTATTTCTTTTGTGTGTCATTACTGAAGGATTGAAGCAAGCTTCCCCTAAGTGTAGTGATGCAAAAATGATAGTATCCCAGTCTGGCTGTGCAAGAGCAGAGGAAAACAAGGGCTTCATATTAAAGTACCTTCTAGGTAGCTGACATGACGCATCTAGTCAGACGTAAATAATGACAGACGGAAACTATCATGAGGTCTGTGAAGCATCAACATGCTGCCATCATTTTCTCTCTAACCTTGCCTTGCTAGCAGCTCTCAGGCTTACAGGCTGAGAGATCATTTAAAAAGCAAATCCTAATGATGCTGCCCACTGTAACAACAGTCAGCGAGATTGGCACCAATTTAGCTCAGTTTAGAAACTCAGGGTGGCAGCCATTGTTGGCTCGTGACACCCTAAACTCATGGCGTTTCCACATTCTACCCCCTATCTTTCCTGGTCCTCCCCACACCCCCTCACACCCCCTCAACCACACACGCCTCTCTCATGGCTCTTTCTGCATCTTGGAAAGATGTTTCACCTGTATGGAAGGGAAATTGTCCATCTCGGTCACTCAGTTGGCAATCTGAGCATAATCTCTTGGACTGCCTCTATTTTTCTGGACTGTCTCATTTGGTAAAACAGAACAAAACAAAATATATCAACAACAGCAACCAACCCTAATGAAAATCCCCACCCACCCCCTTCCTTTGTGTGTGTGTGTGTGTGTGTGTGTGTGTGTGTGTGTGTGTGTGCAGCACATACTATTTGGTGTGCATTATGTATGCACATGCTAACTGTGGGTAAATAACATTCCAGTGTCCCTGTAGCTTAAGTCTAACATGGTTATGGTTCAGATAAACACATCTGTACATGGCTGCCATAATCAATGTGGAATGGCAGAACAATTTTGCAGATGCAGCCCCAGAAAAAAAAAAATAGCTGTCTTGTCCAGATTCAATAGAATCTATTCACCAAGAAAACCTGTGATAAAGCGGTAACACATTTTATTTGTTAAGACAGTGATGACTTAGCAAACCAGTGGGAACTGAAGTTGATATCCGATAAGATAATGGCATTATCACTTTGCAAATCAGCGTATGGCTTTGCTTGGGTGCCAACACTAGGGCATGGGGTTTCGGGAGTTAGGGCTGACAAAACAAAACAAAACAAACAAACAAAAAAAAAGCAAGGAGATCAAACTGCTTAGGTTGGATTGTAAATGCATTCTGGTCAATTACCATGAATTTCCTTCCGCTTTGTACAAAATAGATTGCACAGGCTGAAGATTCACTGTTAGAGGGAGCTTGGAGCTATGTGTTGGGAGTGGGGGGAGAGGATGAGGGAGGTAAAGTGTTGGTCAGAATAATTCATCCTAATGGAAAGGTATTGATCTCACTTCATAATACTTTAATCACTAACTGAACAACTTATCTCGGGAAAAAGAGATGCCCAAATAAAATTAGTATTTTATCTATGGATACATACATATATTATACACATATGTACATATCTTATACATATACATAACCCATATATACACATGTACACATATGTGTATATGTCATATATTTTAACATGCCTACATAATGTTTTTAGGACTTTTCATTTCTCACAGTTATAAATATTAATGTTATTTGTGACTCCCATAGAAAATGGAAGATATTTAATTCTGTTGTTGATATCAGGTACTGTACAGGTTGATTTCCCCAGGCGAAAGTGAAAAATGTACTATTTGGACTTAAATTTAGATTTAATAAATAGCTAATTTAGGATCTTGTTCTATATGCAAGGAAATAATCACAAGGCATTCCTTTTTAAAAGGTTTCATTTATTCTTGTGAGCTTAATTATTGCGAGGAAACTGTGAGCAATTTGTTTTTTACCAGTGTCTGATTTCTGAGAATGGTTATTAAATATTAAATGGATGCATAATTCAGGCAATTAAGAAAGTAATCACACAAAGTAATGTAATGGAAGTTAATTATTACTGCATAAGCAAATAGTTCATTAATGCTAGGAGTTGCTATGGCTGCATTCTTAATACATGCAGAAGTGAAGCATGAATCCTTCGTGTATTTGAAGAGGTAGGAGGAAGTGGGATACTCCAGAAAGGCTGTTCCTAATGAAAAGCCTAAGCAAATAAGGCCATATTGACCCTTGACTTGTCTAAATAATGTGGGATCATCATTACTTAAGAGAGTTTTAGCAAAACCACGACTGACTTAGATGCTTATAATCTTTTCTATTTGTAGTACAGACCGTGGCTTAAATCAAGGAAGAGCTAAGGGAATTCAAGTTGTTAAAAAAAAAAACAAAAACAAAAACAAAAAACCGCCAATCCTGCTTCCCTTGTTAAAAAAAAAAATCTACCCAGTGCTGTTCCTCTTGTTAAAAAGCTATAAAATCATTATATGTAACTTAGGAGAACTAGACCATTTTTGGTTTCAATAGGATAATAGCTGGAAGAACTAGTCTTGTTCTATGCTGACACAACCACTGGTGAAAATTCTGACATATCCTGGCTCACACTGTCTCCCCAAAGCATTAGGCTTTATAAAGGCTGTTTTACATTAAATCAACACAGACACAAGTTCTTAGGCTCCCCACACTTGGTTCGGCTGCAAAGGTAACGTAAAATAGGGTGACCGAATGGGCTTGGGCAGGGGAGGGAGAGCAAAGAAAATGGAATGATTTCTGAATGAATGAACAATAGAGAGTTTTCAGAATGAAGCCTCCCTCCAGGCCATGAGCAGGGCTAACCACACAAGGAGAGGTTTGTTATTTGTGGAGTTTGTAGCTTTTCAGACCTTGCCACCTTCCTGTAGTGACCCTTCTCGAGTGCCCTTTCTTGTCATGTCTCTTCATGTGTGTGTATACATATATGTCTATATATACACTCACACAGAAATAGTATGCTTCTATACATACACGCATATATGTATTTATCTTATAGAGTGGGCCTATAAAAGATTTAATAATGTAGGTAATATTATATTACATATAATGCACACATATTTATATGTAATATATGTAGATGTAAACATAGTATGTGTAAATATATTTATAGACATTATTTAACAGATTGCATAATTTATATATACAGGGTGTCCCAAAAGTCTTAGTGCGGTTTGAAACTTATTAAAGCTTCAAACTGCCCTAAGACTTTTGGGACACTTTGCATATATATTTATACACACACACACACACATATATATGTATATATGTGTATGTATATATACAAATGCATATACATGAATATATTGTGTGAATACATATGTATATGTATATAAATGATATACGCATACAAATTACTTTTTGTCTATTAAAGGGGCAAAACCATCAAGCCTGAGTTCAATGTTTAAACACTAAAGAAGCCAGAAAAAAGAAAATGTATTTGTGGTATAGTGTCCTCTAAATGGAATAATAATCAAAATTATTTACAGAAATACTTTAAAATTTACTAAGCACTTTCCCAATGTTAATTGAACCTCATGACAACAGTATGAGGCAGGTACTACAGGTATTATTATCATCTCCATTTTCCAGGTGAGGAATTGAGACCAAGGGAGGTTAGGTATCTTGCCTGCGGTCACATAGCTAGAATTGTCGGAGGTGGGTTTTCCTGACTCCAAATCCAGCATGCTCCCCACTGGACCTTCCTGCCTCTCCAATCGAGATAGAAGCATTTGTCCCCTTCTTTTTAGAGGCTTAACTGGTTGTAGATTTTGTGTGGGTATGTAAGTGTATGTGTTCATTCTCTCGGACTGAATATAAACTTTTTCTACACGGGGACTTTTTTGCATGCCTGGTGACTAGCAAATTATCTGACATGTGGTGGATTCTTAATAAGCGTTTGTTGATTATTTGATTGATAAGTTTAATACACATCTGAAAATTATCCCACAGATCCTTTAATAAACAGTAGCACCTAGCTGCTTGTGGCATTATGCTTGTGATGATGTGTGGAATGAACTCAATGGTCACTGTCTCTGTCAGGAAGAAGTTCATAGTCATATAGACAGTACTCACAGAGATAGCTAGAAAAGTTATTGGTTAATGGATTTGTTCATTCCTGCTTTAAGCACCTACTGTAAACAGAACATTGCCCTAACCACTGGAGGTGATACAAAATTTAGATATGACATGATCCCTTGTCCTCTTACATTTCATGATATAATAAGGTTAATTAAAATCAATGAAAAAATGGAGTCTCACTTTCTTCATGAGGAAGTTGCATTTAGCTGACCTCTAAAGTCAACTAGATGGCACAGTGGACAGAGCACCCGGCCTGGAGCAGGAATACTTAACTTCTTGAATTCAAATCTGGTCTCAGACATTTATGAGCTGTGTGACCCTGGGCAAGTCACTTTACCCTTTTTGCCTCTGTTTCCTCATCTGTAAAATAAGCTAGAGAAGGAAATGGTAAAAACCACTCCAGTACCTTTGGCAAGAAAAACCCAAATGGTGTCATGAAGAATCAGATATGACTGAAAAACGAATGAACTACAGCAAAAGAACATTCTAATTCTATGATTCTATATTTGAGTGCCTATTAGATTACCATTCCCATGTTAGGTTCATGTAAAGAACTAGAGGGAATGTGGAGTAGTGGAAAAAGTACCACTGGATTTGGAGTTGGAGAAACTGGGTTCTAATCTAACCTCTGTTTTGATCTGTGTGACCTTGGACAAGTCATTTTAAACTGTGAGGTTTTTTGATTTTTGTTTTTGTTTTGCAAAAGGAAGGCACCCCAGACTAGATGACATCCAAGTTTCTTTCTGGTTCTAAATCTTACCATGCAATCAATCCAGTAAGACATGCTTAAGAAAACAATGAAGTCTAAATTATGTGGCACCAGCTTTAAAGCCCTGTAGAAATTCAGAGAAGGGTGATGTCAGCAGTAGTTGAAGTGGTCCAAGAAGACTTGTTGGAAAAGATGGAAACCTGAGATCAACGTTAAAGGATGAACAGAAGAGGGTGGGGAAGGAAAGAAGATATTTCAAGAAGAGGGCAGAGTAGAGGTGCGACATTTTGTGTGTGGTGGTGGTGGTGGGGCAATAATGAACCAAACTGCCCTGTCACAAAGGGTATATCTGGAAAGAAAATTATATTTTTTAGGTCCTATTTGGAAGAGCTTGAAAGTCAGGCCGGGGGGTCAGGTGTATGTGTTAGGCATTAGGGAATCCGTGAAGGCTTTGATTCTCTAGGGAGCTATCAGTGGCTTTTTATTTTCCCTAAATACTTTTTAGCATCTCCTCATCAATAGAAGCATGTTTAATGCATTAAAAAAAATCAATACTCATATATTTTGCCTTTGGACCGACTCTTCATTTTGCAAAGGGTTAGGAATGAGTTTAATGGAGTTATGCCTGTACCTTTCAGAATTTGGGCTCTCTTCACTTCCTATGATTCCAGAATCCGGTTCCAGTAGCCAAGTAATCCTAGAATAGATGAACCCCACCCCCTCTCTTTCCCCTTCCCCTCCCCCTCCCCCAGAGTGATTTAGGAATAGAATAGAAAAGGAAACTGAATGTTTTGCTCTTCAATGTCATCCTGTAGTGTTTCCTGCAGTTAGCACTAGCTCTCTTCAGACCTTCTTAGGGTAATAAGTGAAAATCAGATTCAGCTGAAGATATGAGTTTGGATTTAATTTAGACTTCATAAGTTTATTCCTTGTAAGCTAAGTGATTCTCAAAGGGGTGATATAGGAGATACGAACAATCCAGATTCTACTTTGAACTATTTCTGTCCCTGTAAGAAAGCCACATCTCTTCTCTCCTTGTATTTCCTGTCTAGAGACAATATTACCTTTCCCTTATCTGAATTACGGAAGGTCTACTGAATTACAAATGACAAGTGGAAAAGGAGGGACTCTCTTAGGAATTTTTGTATGTCCTAAGGGCAGAAACAGCTGAATTGTGTTGTTGTTGTTCTTTGTATCTCCAGGACCCAGAACACTGCCTAGCACATAGTAGGTGCTAAATAAATATTATAGCTGTTTGTTTAATGAATGAATGTCTTGTACACACAGGCATTTAATAATTGCTTGCTGAATCAAGCTCAATTGAAATGATTTGCAGTAAACTGACCTGAAGGTGGAGGTTTGTTCGTTCCCACCAGACCTTATTCTAGTAGTTGAAAGGAGCCAATTTCTTGGCATATCATTTAAGTCACCAGGAGTAAGAGTTTACCCAGTACACCCTAGAGGTTTGAAGGAGTTCCAAAACCCTTTCCAAAAGTCGCTTCCTCCTTTATCATCACTGAGAGGAAACTGGCTTTGCATCTCAGTATTTTCTTATTATCATGACATCCAGCTGATTTCAGGGATATGATTTTCCATTGTTTCTATTTACCATTTTAAAGTATTAAAAATGCAAAATATAGATAAAACATATTCCAGAATGTTTACAGGTACACAGGTTGTATACAGCAAAGCTGTACCTGAAGATGTATGTTTCAGCAACTTTGAACCCTCTTATCCAGAACAGTCACATCTTATTCCCTGGAGACATGTAGTGGGGGATTTGGGGGGCAATTTTCTCTGTGATGGAGGTAAGGGGAGAAAGGAAAATCTCACATCCCTTGTGAACTCATAGCTGGACTGAATATTCACTCATTAGACACTGCCTAAGCTTCAATGAAATGTCCTGAGCTAACGCTGCAGCTCTGTGTTAAACCCTGTCTTATCACCACAGTGGAAAAAAGACCTTATGAGGACTAATGACTAATTCCCTACATCATTTCTAATGTATCCCAGGGTGCTAACTTCAGAACACCTGCTTCTACCACGGGTAAGGTAATGAGAGAATTCGTGAGTTACAGACCACTGAAAGCATTCATAATATGCATCAGTCTAACATTATGGGATGGGGTAGTATACCTAGTTCACTAGGAACCATCGAATGCAGTTGCCCTCAGAGCTCTGCTTTTATGGGCAGTTGGTCAGTGAAGTGGTTGAAAATACATACTAATGGAATACATGAGTTTGGAAAAGTTCTAGCTTCCCAGGAAGTCCAGAAAGCTTGTTAAATTGTGTTACTAGTAATATTTCTAAAATAATGCTCTTAACACCTATAGGCCAGAGAAGCAAAAAGAAAAAAAAAACAACAAAAAAAACCCAAATAAAAAACCTGTAATCATCCAGAAAAATTAGACCCCCAAAATCTGGATTTTGGCCTGGACAATTCAGACTGTTGGGGGAAAAGTGTCTTGGGAGCTTTGGAAAATCTAGATTGGTCTAGTATATTTATCCATGGGGCAGCTAATTAGAACAGTGGATAGAGGGCTAGGTCTGGAGTAAGGAAGACTGGTCTTTGTGAGTTCAAATCTGGCTTCAGACACTTACTAGCTGTGTGACCCTGGGCAAATTACTTTACCCTATTTGCCTCAGTTTCCTCATCTGTAAAATGAGCTGGAGAAGGAAATGGTACCTTTGCCAAGAAAACCTCAAATGGGGTTAGGAAGAGTTGGAATAACAATTAATATCCAAATTCACCTGATTATTACCATTTTTACTGCTTGTGCTGGAAAATTTAAGCATAGTTCTAGCTAATGAGCATTTTTTTTTTAATTTTAAAAGAACCAAAATTTCTTTAGTCCGGTGGAAATAAGCAATATATATATATTTATATGTTTGTTCATATATACATATATACATTGTTGATATATGTGTATATATATAGGGGTGTGTATGTGTATATATATGTGTGTGTGTATATATATATGTATATACATATATATATGTATGTGTATATGTGTGTATCATAGGATAACAAATCCAGAATTGAAAGGGATCTCAAAGGTCATCTGTTCTAACATTTTCATTTGACAGATGAGGAAAATGAGTCCAGAGTAGTTCAAGAATTTGCCCAAGGTCATAACAGCAGGATTCAAATCCAGGTCCTCTGATAACTCTACACCACAATATCTTCCTAAGTCCCTATCCATATCCATATGCCTATCTATATCTAGAGCAAAGACTTTTTTTCCCTCTTCCCCCAAATTGTTTCTTTTCTTAATCAGAATCATGGAAATCACTGCTGTCCGGCTAGAAAAAAAAAGTAGACATCCTATGGGATATTAGATATTGTCTTTTGATATTTCATGTAATATAAATATAAGTGGAATCAGTCTTCAACTCTCTTCCAAATGGAGTCCATTAGTTACTTGTAACTAACCTCTTTAGTTTTTCATTTAAAAAACACTTTTGGTGGAAAACCCTTGCTTTTTCATATTCCTTTCCCCTGCATCCCTCTTAGTTTACTTATTCAGTATCTTGCACTTGGCTGTGAATATATGACTACAATTAAAAGTAAATGGCCCAATGACAGGTAAAAGATCGTAAACGCAACTATCTGCTGCAGAAAACTACCCAGCGTTATGTCCAAGGTCATCTCTGCAGGTGGGGAGACCTACTTGTAAAATTATGGTTCTCAATATATCCACCTCTGTGGGTAGCCCAGAAAAGGAAAGACAAAACCCAAAATTTCTAGAGATGATGAAAGACAACGTGATCCTTTCATTGTCTAAATTACATCCTTTATTTTCCTTCAGCATTTGTTTCTCTCTTCTCCCCATTAGGAATTATAAAAAAGCATTTGTTTTTCAGACTATATACATAGCTCCCAAGAAGACTCACGAAAGATATTTTTGGTCAGTTGTGTGACTTGGTTTCATTTCACTGTAACTGCTTCATGAATACCATCTGAGGAAATAATTATGTAAGGTCAGTTTACCTTGCTGCTGAATTCCCCACTTAGAGTAGAGGAAAATCTCCTGGAAGCTAACAAAAATCCTAGGAAAGATGAAAAAATCAATGGAAATAAATGAGAGCAAGTCAGTTTCATACTTGGTGGGTCTGTGAGGCTGTTCTTTTGCTGAAAGATTCTGATTAGGAATGTACATGTTTTGAGACAGTTTACTTTAACCTTTCTGACTTTTCAGATAACTTTGGTTTAATTTCAAAAGCAAAACACACACACACAGACACACACACAGACACACACACACACACAGACACACACACACACACACACACACACACACACACACACACACACACAGAGGAATAATTGAAATCCAGGACAGAAATCTGGTATCTTAGGTAGTTTATTTCTTGACTACAGGTTAGAATGAGGGAAGGAGACCAGAAAACTATGGACTTTGCACACAAGTGTTAATTAAAAAAAAAACAATACTTGTTGAATGTTGACCAAATAAAACAATTCTTTAGATGCCAAAGAGGGGGATGATAGTTGCCCTGATCTTTACCCTTAGCCAGGAAGCTAGCAAGAGTCAGAAACCCAAATGTGCTATATACCAAGTGGCATTACATCACAGTTATGATGATGAAGACAATATATTAGTTGTATCTATACCTTAGAAAGCCATCGAATCTTAGTACTCAGAAAGAGCAAAAACCTTCCATAACCAGACAGAGAAGCATCAGGCATGAATTTTCTATTTCAGTAATGTGTGAGCAAAGATGACTTGCCAGTATGTAGGGCCAGACTATGTAAAACATATTTTTATCTGACTTCCTTAAGCCACATTTGGTGTTCCATTAGCAGTGTGCAGTAGGCCCGAGTGTCCTCTGCATTACACTAATTGTTTAAGCATGACAGGTTATTACTTCAGTCAGAGGGGTAATGTAGATTGGGGTGGGGTGGGGTGGGGGATTGGAGAAGTAGGGCACAAACACAATTTTCTAGTTTTCAAGGAGCAATTATAAACAGATGAGAAGCCATAAAAATATTACACATGGGAACTGGTCATCAGTACAATTGAAACAGCATCTGAAGCCGGCAGAACCAGGAGCAAGACGGGTTCAGAGCTGACAGAACTGTGGTTAGTGATTTAAAAATAGCAATGGTAATTCTGTCGCAAAACAGAACAATGCAAGCAAGAGTCACAACTCCCACAAAAGGCATTGGTCAAACACGGGGCCATTTCATTGGATAAGCTATTTTCAAAGCAAACCCAAACTTCAAAATGTCAGCCTGATAAATAGGGGGAATCTAAAAAGGATAAAGTCAAGGTGTTTTGTTTTAGATATTAAACAAAAACCACCTTTGCTTTTATTTCTAGCAATCTTTCAGAGCTTTAAGAAAAGAGAATAGTTTAATGCCCTGGGAAGAGACCTATTTATTTCTCTTCTGGATGACATCTTATTGACTTAATACATCCATGTGCAAGTTTATTTTAGATGTCTCTTGAGTCTCTTCCTGTGATTTCACTCTCACAAGGAAACTCCTTCCATAGATTTAGAGAATGGCTTGGAGAGCATATGTCCATGGTCACACAGAGAATATGTATGGAAGGCAGGACTTGAATCCAGGTCTTTTTGTCTTCTATCCAATGTGCCACATGGCCTTTTGAGTTCATGTATTTGGTACCTCATTTTCTCCATCTCTAAAACGGGCATTCTCAGGGGCGGCTAGGTGGTGCAGTGAGTAGAGCGTTGGCCCTGGAGTCAGAAGGACCCGAGTTCAGGTCCAGCCTCAGACACTTAACACACACACAAACAAAAACCTAGCCATGTGGCACACACAAACAAAAACCTAGCCATGTGACCTTGGGCAAGTTACTGAACCCCAATTGCCCTCCAAAAAAAAAAAAGCAAAAAAAAAAAAAACGGGCATTCTCCCTCTCCTCCCCCAAGATTCTAAAGTTTAAAGTGTTGGAGAGGTGAGAGGCAACAACAGCAGATGGAGAATTAGACTTGGAATCAGGAAGGCCCAGGTTCAAGTCCTCCCTCTGACATACACTGGCTACATGACCATGGGCAAGTAAGTTGCCCTCTTCCCCCCCAAACACTCAAAGAATAAAAGTCACAACTGAGTTGCTTATTTGCCATAGTGGAAGGAGTTTCCATGCTGGAAATTCCCCATGTGATTAGAATCACAGATCAGTTCCCCCCAAAACTCCCCACCCCATCCTCCTGCACCAAATCACTAGATGTAAGTTCCACAAGAACAGGGATCTTGTTTTACTTAAATACCTAGCATGGTGTTCTACACAGTGTCCTGAATAAAGGTTTGTTGTGTTAGCAACAACAACAAATGTATATTGTACTATTCTAATTTTCATTTTCTCCTGCATGGGTAGATTGGTTCAAAATGGTCAATTTTGTTGTGATTGCAGGTCATAATTTTACAAGCATTCAGTGTATTGTAGAGCAGATGGCGATAGTTGGGAGAGTTAGGAGACCTGCGTTCTGATCCAGGCCTTTTTACCAATGTGTGGCAAGCACATGTCATTTTGATCTCCAACCCTCACTATTCTCATCCATAAAATGGGAGTTTGTACTGGATGATCTTTCTAGTTTCTTCTGACTCTATGAATCTATGGTCTGAGATATACTAAGGGGTCTTCTCCCCACACTTCAGTTGACTCCCTAGCTTAAATATTAACGACTAATAAATGTTAGGTGTTTTCATGTTTTCCAAACAAAGGACCCAAGTAAGACTTTAAGGTGACACTGGAACATAGTAGCATAGCTGACTTTAGCCAATAAGACTTTAGATATCGCCTTGCTCCAGCTACAGGACGCTATTCTTCCTGCCTTTTGCCCAGGCTCCAGCTCCATGAAATAAAAGAAGCTAATTAATGATTTCAAGGGCATTGTGAATTGGCATGGAGGAGGCCTGGTGGCTCAGCTCTATGGCCTCTCAGTCTCAGTGATACATCCCTATTAGCTAACCATTTGAAAATATAGAAAAAAGTTTTACTTATTGACTCTGTCTCCTTTTTGTCCCCAGGTGAACAACATGCTTCAAAATAAATGGTACCTCACCAGGAGCAGAGATCATTCCTTTCTCAGTCTCCTCCATATTATCCTATGCTCTGGGATGAGGGAGCGAAGCCAGACGTCAAGTTCCAAGTGAATTAGGAAGTGGAGCAGCTGCAAAGTCCGAGCGGTTGGCAGCCGATGGCCCTGACATTGATCATCTCTGCCTTTGCTATAGAATGTCATTCTAGTCAATGGGATTGCAAGAGGGAGTTTAAGGGAGTACAGAGAGAAAATTACATGCCTACAAGCACAAAGAAGGGAGTAAAAGGTAGTAAAAGATAGTCTGGACCATTGAGGTCGAAGGGTCAGGGAGGTATCCTGTCAAACAAGGTCACTGGGGACTCAAGCTGACCTTGCTCTTCCCTTGTATCTAGATAAGGAGTCTGGGGAGCCTTTTCTTTGCCGAAGCCCTGCTCTCCAGGCTTCCCCTGAGCTAGGTGGCACCATAGTTCCCAGAGCCCTGGGCCTGGAGTCAGGAACACCTGAGTTCAAATCTGTTCTCAGACAATTATTAGCTGTATGACCCTGGACAATTCACTTTATTACTGTCTGCCTCAGTCTCCTCAACTGTAAAAAAGGAGATAAGATCAACTATCTCTTAGGGCTGTTAAGGATCAAATGAGATATTTGTAAAGCATTTAGCACTGTGCCTGGCACCTAATAAGCTCCTAATAAGTTCTTCTTTCTTTCCTTCCTTCCTTCCTTCCTTCCTTCCTTCCTTCCTTCCTTCCTTCCTTCCTTCCTTCCTTCCTTCTTTCCTTCCTTCCTCCCTCCTTTCTTCGCTTTTCTTCCTTCCTTCCTTTCTTCTCCCTTCCTTCCTTCTTTCCTTCCTTCCTTCCTTCCTTCCTTCCTTCCTTCCTTCCTTCCTTCCTTCCCTCCTTCCTTCCTCTCTCCTTCCCCAGTCTTACATAAAGTTTGCAAACTTCAGAAGAAAAAAAGAAAGCACTTGAAGATTTAGGCACAAGATAGCACTAAGCTCATAACAGATGACATGGGGGGTGGCACTGTAGTATAGTGGAATGAGTACTGGATTTGGGGTAAAAGGTTCAGCTCCTGGCTCTGTTATTTATTATCTCTGCTAATCATTTAATTTCTCTGGGCCTCAGTTTCCTCATCTGCAAAAGTAAGGGGGTTGGATTCATTGACCTCTATGTTCTTTTTTAAATGTCTAAAGCTATGCTCTTGTGTATCTTCTCCCTATCCCTCCCTCCAAATAAGTAAAGACATACATGTACTACTTATCTGAAATTCTAGGATGTCCTACAAGTGACACAGCTTTACTTATTGTTGATACTTATTTTGGAGCTTTGCCTATACTTTCACAGAAGCTGTAGTGTCTTATACAAAATAAGTCCTAAATGAATGTTTGTGGAATGAATGGATGGAATGAATGAATTAATTTACATTTTTTTTAAGTTCAAGATTTCCCTAAGGTATCAGATGGATAAGGTTCCAGAAGCCAGAAAATCCCCGGGAAGAAATAAGATCAAGGAAATCCATTAGTGACGATAGAAGAACCTAGAACATATAACTCTTTGACTTCCTGGTGTTTATCTGAGAAAGGAATCTTGAACTCAGGGGCCTGATTTTGATGCTTCTCCATGGATATTTGTCAATTTTCCAATTCTTAGACATATTAATGACTTCCAGAGAAGAAGTTAGACCTCTTGTCAGGAGGACAGATACATGAGAAAGCATCTGCTAGCAGGAATGAAGCTGGGAAAAATAGAGTCCAAGGAGTATTTTGTGACCTAGACATACATTTTCAAACTTTGCCTCTTTTGTCTCAAAACCAGGGAAGGATGGATTCTTTTTCAATGTAATTAATTATAGTGCCTATCTCTAGCTCTGTCTCAATAAATGTTGCATTAATTGTGATCCAATCTAATGTATAGGGTCATGGATCAAAGAAACTGTATGCAAAGGCCTTGGGCTTGGTACAGGGATGTAAACAACACATTCTTGGCCCTCTACGAGTTTATGATCTTAAGTGGGGAAGATAGTTCAAGTCAGGTATTAGTTTTAAAAACAACTTCCAGGATATTTCTTGAGCTCAGCATGCACTGAGTTTAATTTCTTTCAACTTTTATTTCTAAAGAGTTATTTTGTTCAGTCAGTTTCTTCAGTTGTGTCTGACTCTTCACGACCCCATTAGGGGTTTTCTTGGCAAAGATACTGGAATGGTTGACCATTTCCTTCTCCAGCTCATTTTACAGGTGAAGAAACTAAGGCAAACAGGGTTAAGTGACTTGCCCAGGGTCACACAGCTAGTAAAGCGAATGAGGTCAGATTTGAACTCAGGAAGAGGAGTCTTGCTGACTTGAGGCCCAGCTTCAAAACAGCTATTTATAGTACTTCACAATGATATTCAGAATGACATAGCAAGAGTTTTAAATACCAAAGAATCACTAATAGAATCTCAGAAATATGCTTCAATACTGTACATTCTTGAACTTGAGACCTTTTCTATACGGTGCTACTTTAATAAGAATAATAACTGATGCTTACATATTTAATGCTTTAAGGTGTACAAAGCATTTTGTGTACAGTATCTCTTTAGAGTTTCAATTCCATGAGGTCAATGTTACCATTATTATTAACCCCATTTTATAGATAGAGAAACTGAGGTTCACACTGCTATTAAATTTGGAGGTAGTATTTGGATCTTACCTTCTTGGTTTCAAGGCCAGTGCTGTGTTCTATTTATCACACTGTGGTTTTTTCCATAGCATCATACAAACATATAATAGCAGAATTCTAAAGGTGAAAGGGAGCTTAGAGGTCACCCAGTCCAACTCTCTAATTTTTACACAAATGTCATGCTTACTATATCCCATTTCCCGCCAGAGTAAAGCAGACTAACACATTTTTAAAGGCTTTCCAATATGGGGGGCAGGGATTAAAAAGGCTTCTTAGTTAACCTCCAATTAACTAGAAAAGTCAAGTAAACAGAATTCTCCATTCCTTGAGAATTCTAGGGAATTGGAATGATTTTTGTTTTTAAAAAAAATCTTCTTTTGTATAGATTTATACAGTTGCACATATCAATTTATTGACGCAATTGTATGGAGAGTTTCCTCTCCAGTCAGGACATAATGAGAGAAAATGGATAGACAACATGGAAGATTTGAGTATAATAATGAATTTCAGTGAATAAGAGAACATCACAAATAAAAATAAAAAAGAATAGGTTCCCACTGAGCTGAGTTATTTAGGTCCCAGCTAAAGGCAGAGAGATTCCTGAAAGTGCTTCTAGATCTAGATTTCTCTGATTCTTGATTTTTATGATAGATAAATCAATAATTTTCTCTCTGACCTATAAACAAGCTCCTAATAGAAATGCAGACATTGGCCTGTATTACAGTGATGCATACCTGAAGGTCGTTAGCTTTTACCCATATTAAAGCCTTACATTTGTGTACCATTTTTATTTTTAAAATTTCTCATATGTATAATCTTTTCTAAACCCTTGACAATAATTTTTGTTATATAAGTGGAATAGATATTATTTACCATCTCTTTATAGAAATGGGGGGGGATAGGAGAGATTAAGTAACATTTCCAGGGAAATAATATTGGTAGTTGAGGCAAGACTTAAACCTGGGTTTCTTGATTTCTAGTTTGGCATCCTATCCATTAGATGACTCTGTATTCCATTAATCACAAATCATTGGTAATGTGACTTCGGAAACAACTTCACAGTTTCTACCAACTCTAGAAGTGGCAATATTGGACTGTGCAGTCAAAAATAATGACTTTGATGATGTCATTGCTTATCAGAGACTTCCAAAAAGAATGAACCACCACATTGACTGTGAAATAGCTAGTGGGGCTACAGCAATAGATTTCATGCCTGGAGTAAAAAATAAGAGGAAACTAGACTAATCAGGATTTATTTATGAACATTTTTCATGTGGTAAAGAGCACATCCCTATCTGTAGGCTGAAAGATACTTCGTTGGTGAATGGTGCCATCAAAACCCTCTTTGACTTGAACTGTCCATTTCAATGGGAGTTTTTGAGACATGGGAGAGGGAGAGACTTGCTGACCTTTAAAAAGGCTGCTTGCTGATCCATTTGCAGTATCTACCTCCTACATTGCCATGACTTCAATATTTCAGTGGGAGTTTTTAATGGAAAGGAGGTTGAGGAGCCAAATCCAACCTTTTCCTCACCCCGACTTCAGTATGACCATTAGGATTTATCATACTTATTCAGAAAGGTGGTAGTATGACATAGTCTTTCTAATCCCTTTATGATGTGTCCATCTATTATAATAATAACAAGAGCTAGCATTTATGTCACACTTGAAAGGTTGCAAAGCTCTTTAATATAAAGTCACACTTTTTAAAGGAAAGTAAGTGAGTTTTATTTTAGTCATTAGACCTTTTTTCCATTAAAAATTTCTATTAAAATATTGAAGTCATAATAGACTTGCAGCCTATTTGGTGAACTTCCTAAGTGGTCCACTGATACTGTCTAGATAAGAGCAAAAAAAGAAGTCTTCCAGTGTGAGGGGTAGACAGAGGGCATGGGAAAATCCATAATGTTTTTCCAGTTAATTGAGGGAATGGGATTTTTATAGTTTTTGAATAATGGGAAAGGCAATTTTGTCAATGACACTGAAAAGGAACTAGAACAACAATGTAGAAAGTACATACAGTATACAACATGAATATGTATGAAGACAGACAGGAACCTAGACAAAATCTATGACTGAAAGGAGAATGAGAAAAAGACATATATGGGAGGTCATATAAACATCAAAATGACAATTCTCAACATCAGAGCGGAAATACTGAGTGGAGGACAATGAAGAATTGCACGAGGAACAGGTTATAGATGGTAGTACGGGTAAGTGTAATGGGAAGGCAAGACTGTGGAGGAGATTATGTGTGATTTTGATGGCAGCAAGATATCCAATTTGAGATATCTCAGAGACAGTGCCCAAATGGATATAAACCAGGGGAAAGGGTCAAGAGAACGACTGATGTCTGAGTGTGTGTGTGTGTGTGTGTGTGTGTGTGTGTGTGTGTGTGTGTGTGAGAGAGAGAGAGAGAGAGAGAGAGAGAGAGAGAGAGAGAGAGAAAGAGAGAGAGAGAGATCTGTGTACAGCCTGAACTCATGGGAGAGCTTGGAAAATATGAAAGAAGAACAAGGAGAACAAGGAACCAATGTAATAACAGAGTTACCAAAAATGAACAAAATTTCCACATAGACTTTTTTGTTGATGGTTTTTTGTTTGTTTTTAGTTTTAGTTTTTAGAAACTAACCAGCTTCTCCAAAGGATCTGGTCTAGGCAATTTATTTCTGGAATTCCTTGAGTGGGATATGAAAATCATGAATAACTATTAAAATTGCAAATGGAGTTAAATGTTGCAGTCTGTTTTATAAATTCTTTCCAAAGATTTATCAAGAAATATGTGCAAATGTATATTATGCACACATATGTATATACAAACACACATGTCTATACACATGTGTGCATATACAAACATATGTGTATATGTAATATCCACATGACATATATTAACATGTATCCTTATTATGTATATGCATATAGAGGAGAGTGAGCATATGTAGAGGGAGTCTATATAATGTGTATACATGTATATATTCTTTGACAAAGAAGTTTTGGGTCATATTGATCTAGGGAATTTATATTTCTAGGGAAATATGAGGGAAAGAAGAAATAGGTTGTCTATTCATCTTTTGGTACATATCTCATTTAGTTGTAAATAAAAAGTACTAAATCGCCTTCATCCTTATAGCCAAAGGGACACCTAAAATTAAAATGTAGAGCAATAGAATCTTAGAGCTAAAAGCAACTTCAAAGATAGCCCCTCACTCATTTAACCTTACAGATAAGAAAAACTGAGGGAGGTCCAACCAAATTAAGGAACTACCCAAGCTTCCCCAGCTGCTTAGTAAAAGTAGTCTTTTCACTACATAAATCAGCCTGTCTCTCACCAATAAAAGGACCAACCTTTCGATAGTAAAAAATGTATCCTTAAGTTAGAATCCTAATTTTTAAAATTTGATTTCTGGCATGTAGCTATTTGACTGTAATCATCAAACTGTATTATTTTTGTAGAATATTTTTGATACAATTTGATGCAATTTTGATACAATCAATACAAATTTGATACAATATTTTATACAATTTTGATACAATTTGATATAATTTTATATCTTTTATTTCCCATTGTATCCCCTCTCTTCCTCCCAGTGAACCATCTCTTATTATTATTTTTTTTAAACAAAT